>SJYC01086500.1:0-101885 GCA_006408675.1 Madoqua kirkii | reverse complement strand
TGCAGCCCCCAGTTACCAAACACCAGTGTCTCTTCCCAGAGTTCACGGAGCAGCAGACCACCTTCCGGGAAGCCACACTTGACCGCCAGCCCTGCTTCTCGTTCTCAAGGCCAGTTTCCAGTGCCTGTCTAAGACCCCGGCCTGAGCAGAGCAATGACGCAGGGAGCTTTAGCCTCAGGCTGGAGTGACTGCCCCCTAAACATCAAGACTGGCCAGAGGCAGCTGTTTCTGGGGTCTACCAGCAAGTCCAGGGGACCGAGAAGCCTCAGGCAAGTGGGGAGAGGCTGAAGCCGACCCTCTTTGGGGGAGAAAGCATCAACCATTAACTGTCAAAAGACAACGATGCCCTTAACTGTCTCCACAATTTGACCTTGTGGGTACCAGCCTCCATATCTGTTCAAAAACGAGCCAACCACTTTGCACCAGGGCTAGTCACCTGATCCTACCAGTCAATCAAGGCTCCTTCCCTGGCAATTGGAGGAAGCAGGCAGTCTCCCCCTCCACTTGGAAACTCTGAGGTAGCTATCTTTGCCCACCTTGTCTTCGGAGCAGCAGAGAGAGATGGTTTGCTGAGCCGGGAGGAAATCAGAGATCAAAAGACAAATGGAGTCTTCAAGGCATTCTGTTCTGCAGTTCCAGGCATCCTTAAGATGGGCTACATTCCTGCTCTTAGACTTTATAAAGCACCCCCACGGCTGTAATGGGGCTTCCCTGGTGGCTCGGATGGTAAAGAATCTGCCTGTAATACAGGAGACCCGGATTCAATCCCTGGGTCGAGAAGAAGGGAATGGCAACCCACTGCAGTATTCTTGCCTGGCAGATCCCATGGACCGAAGAGTCTGGTGGGCTGTAGTCCATGGGGGTGGCAGAGAGTCAGACAGGAGGCTGAGCAACGAATACTTTCATGGTTGCAAAATAAATCCCCCGCTTCTGCTCACCTCGGCTCCTGGGTTCCAGCTCTAATCTTGAAATTCGTGCACACACCCTCTGTGTCCCATGGGAACACCAGCTTCAGGCCTCCACTCTGGGTTTACTTGTTGGTTATCAGAGATTCAACTCCAACCAACTCCAAAATCTACCGGGCTTTGGAAACTGACGCATGCACTGGGCCACAGGATCGTCTGACTCCATCTGGGGAGACGGGGAGACAGACGGACAGACGGAAAGACGGCAGGACGTGTTGAACAGAGTGGGTGGGTGTGTACATGCTCTGAGAGAACCATTCAGGGCTGGGGGAGGCATGCTCTGGTTCACCAGGAGGTTTAGTCCGTTGTCGTCTTCTCCATGATATATTGAAGACCCTTCTCATGCCAAGCCTGGAAGGATCAAAGATAGCAGCCGCTCCAAAGACCTATTCATGGGGAAGACGTCCATGCAACTTGCAGAACTGGGGAGAGTACTGAGATTGAGTCCAGTGTCTGTAACTTCCCTGTGAGAAGCCACATCACCAGACGTGGAGTCTTCCAGGATCAAGCATGTAATAAAGCCAGGAATTAATACAGCTGATGCTTTTTTCTTCTTTTATTGCAGTCACACTGAGAAGGCCCTCCTTGCAAGGACCAGCCTGAGGCTAACTCAGACAGACCGTAGGGATCCCTCCAACACCTTCCGTGGGCAAACTATGTCACCTCTTGGTCCTCTTTGGTAAAACGAGGGGAAAATGCTTCTCTCCCAGGATTGTGGGGAAGATGAAATGAGACGTGCCTGCAAAGCACGGGCAAGTGCGCCTGGCTCACAGTGCGGGTAGAGGGAATCTCGGCCATTGGCATTGTGATTGCTCCCATCCATGTACAGATCGTGGCCCTTAATCTCGTGTTCTCTGCTTCCCAGAAAGCCACAAAGATGATGATCATGATATAACAATAATAGCAGTAATAAGAATAGCAGCTAACATTTATTGAGAGCTTATTATTCAGGCCCTGGAGCGACCTGAAGCATTTTCAGAAGCTGGATAGAAATCAACCTTTAGTTGCCATGGGGAATACTAGTTAATAAAAATGTCAGGCCCTTTGCTTTGGGCTGTTTTTATACCAGCTCAGAGTGGTCTAGCTGATCTCCTTGGGCCAATCAGAAGCCAGCCATGGTAGCTTTGAATGTTTGGTCAATTAAAAAAAAAAAAATCTTATTCTGTAGTAAATAAAACCTGGTAAGAAAAAAAAGAATCCAGAACGTCTTACAGATGGGAGGAAAACAATAAAAGGTCCCCACTGGTGAAAAAAGGACTCCCAGGTGGCCCAATGGTAAAGGATCAGCCTGCAATGCAGGAGACATGGGTTCAATCCCTGGGTTGGGAAGATCCCCTGGAGAAGGGAGTGGCACTCACTCCAGTATTCTTGCCTTCGGGACAGAGGAGCCTGGCAGGCTACAGTCCATGGGGTCGCGGAACAGCTGAGCACACACACATTTATGAGACAGCCTGGGACCCTGTGCTAATAACCCAGAGCTGTTCCAGGAAACCACCTCATTATTCATGCCCTGCTGCTCGGAGAACTGTAATCCCTGACCCAGCTGTTTCACCCGTCACCTCCCCGTCGCAAAGAACAGCACGGGCACGTGCCTGTTTCCGGCAAGGGAACCCGTGTTTCAACAAAATGAACGCTCCCTGAAGCAGAAGCAACCTTTCCACCGCTGTCACCTCGTCTTTCCTGAAAGGAGCGCCCGTGTTCTGCAGCTCCAGGGTTTCTGGAGGACGGCTCTGCGGGTCTCTTCCTTCCTCTTTTATCTGCTGGTGGAGGCAGTGGAAGGACAGACCTCACCATCTCTGGATCTGCGGCATGCTGCCAAGACGTGTGTCTCCCAGTTGTTCCTCACCAGGTGGCCATGTTCTGCAGACCAAGAATCCAGCTACATATTCCTCCAGCTCTGTCATTAACTGAACTCCAGCAAGGCAGCATTCAAAAGGGTACAGTTAATAATGTGAGGCCACAAGCAACGAGTCCTCTGTATTCATCACCTACTCCTGCACGCCTTCATCCATTCATCCAAGCATTTACTGAGCACGTGCCAAGAATTGGTGGTGGGACAGTTGTTCCAAGCGCTTTGCATTCTGAGCTACACACGGACACCAGAGTTTGAATCAGTGAACTGACAGGTACCAGCAGATAGATTCTCTTGTGTAACTATTTACTGAGGGCCTAATGTGTGCATGGAGCTGGGCTGGACACGCGGATGGCAAGGATTAATAAGACAAGATCTGTGACCTTCACAAGGTCACGGCTTCTAAAGAGAAACGGCTTTGCTACAGCTATTCCTAACACTCTGTGTCCGTGCAGCAAAGTATAATGAAGCAGACAGGCCTAAAAGGAATGACTTAATTCAGCCAGTGAAGGCATCCCAGATGAAGGGATATTTGAACTGGGCTTTGAAGGCTGTATATGTGGTCGTTAGGCTCAAAAACAGGGAAATGGTATCTGCAGTAGAGGGAAACCCATAAACAAAGGTTGGGAGGTTTGAAGCTAGGAAAGTCAGTTTGTGAAGGACCTCAAAACTCAGGCTAGGGAACTTAGGGGGACCAACTGCAGGGATGGAACAGGGGTGACAGTGGGATCAAGTTCATCTTACAGAAGAAGACCCCTTCCATGAGGCTCTGTGAAGGATGGAGTTAGAGAAAGAGATTTCAGACAGAAAGATGCTCAAGATGGTCCCATGATGTTCCACGCTTCCCTGACGTGCTCTAAGACCAGGTCTTAAAGCCATCGATAAAAATGAGGCCAAACCAAGCAGGAAGCGTGCTTTATAAGAAAACATGTTGCGTTTGGAAGCTCCAGATCAGGCAAACTGGGTCAAAACTGGCCCTGGGGCTTGTTTTTTAACTTAGCCTGAACAAAAATAATTTTTTCAGTTTGAATCAGGAGCCAGAGATGTGACTGTCTTGGATCCAGCATTTCAAGCAGAGGAAAGAGCAAGTGCAAAGGCCCCAAGGCAGGCGTAAGTTCGGCATGACTGGGCGCCAGCACGGAGGCCAGCGGGGCGGGAGTCCAGGGCAGGAGGGCGGGGCCAGATCACGCAAGGTCTCAGCGACCAGGGTGAGAAGCTCAGATTTCATCGTGAAGGGGAAGGGAGAAAGTGGAGGGCGTAGCGGCCAGGGCTGGCCTGACTTACATTTAGGAGTCCTCTCTGGTTGCCCAGGAGAGGATGCGGGGAGGCTCCTTAAGAGCTGAGAGTCCAGGCAAGGGAGGATGGTGACCTGAACCCTGGCTGCAAGGCGAGGCCAGAGCTGGTGAGGAGTGGTGGGGGATCCACTTTGGAGGCGCGGGCCCTGGGCCTTGCTGGAGGCTTGGCGGTAAGCAGCCCAACGCAGGGCCAGATGGCAGGCTGGGGGAAGGGAGCGCAGGGCAGCTGCCTGGGACAATCCCCCTCTGTCCTGCTGCCGCACCAGAGGGACAGGCAGGGCGGCTGCGTGGGGTGGGGACCTAGGCAGAGGCAGAAAGGCCAAGACGGAGTCTCAGGCTGCCATTGTCTAGGGCCGGGGCTGGGCCCAGAACCCAATGGGAGCCGGGGCGGGGCGGGGGGTGCTCTGCAGGGGCGAGGAGGGGGAGCAACGGGCCTGGGAGGGGCCGCTTCCTCCCATGATGCTGTGAGCGCCTGCATCCCTGCTTTGTTTTGCCTCCCATTCTGTAATTACAGAAATTACAGAGGCTTGCTTCAGACCGCATTCGCTGCTCTACTTGCTTTTCTTCCTTTCTGAAACTGCGGTTCAAGAAAAAAATTAATATTGGGTTTGGCCGCATGCCAAAGGGAAACATAATGGTTTATTCTCTGCTTTTTAGGAAGAAACGCTATGCTCGGTCCATTGCACAAGGCTTTATTGGGCATCTGTTGTGTACCCAGACCCATAACAGTTCCAATGAAGGGAGAAGAGCCAGCATCTACTGAACACCTCTTTTGTGCCAGGCACTTATCTCAGATCTTAGGCCTGCCAGGCCTCACTTCACCTCAAGAAGCTGAGGCCTATGTCACCCATTTGACAGATGAGTAAACTGAGGCTTGCCAGCCTGGGGCAGTTACTGTAGAGGAGTCTCAACTCAAATGGCTCAGCTCCTCAGAGACTTGCTGCTTCAAGTGTGCTTCTCCGAGGGCAGACTGGCAGCCTGTTAGAAATGTGGAGTCCTGGACTCTGCTCCAGACCCATGGAACCAGAAGCTGCATTTTAAAAAATCACTATTTATTTATTTACTTCTGGCTGTGCTGACTCGATGGACGTTTGAGTGGCTCCGGGAGTTGGTGATGGACAGTCAGCCTGGCATGCGGCAATCCATGGGGTCGCAAAGAGTCAGACATGACCGGGCACTGCACTGCACTATGCCTCACTGGGGCTCTCTCTAGTTGCAGTGAACAGGCTTCGTTGCTCCGAGACATGTGGGATCCTCCCAGACCAGGGATTGAACTCATGTCCCTTGCATTCCAAGGTGAATTCTTAACCACCGGACCCCCAGGGAATCCCAGAAGCTGCCTTTTAACAAGCGTCCCTGGGATTCAGGAGCCCACAGCAGCTTCCAAGGGTGTTGGTTATGGGCGACCCTGATTATCTCATGGAGTTTGATAACAAATCCCTGGGTGACCAGGAGCTAGATGTTTACTTTGCTCGAGCCTCAGTTTCCTTATTGCAAACCTGGACCCCTGTATTTCACAGGATCACTGTGTCGACACTGAAGTGAGATGATGAGTCTAAGGGAAGCAGAGGGCCTCACGCACAGAAGTACTCGATACAGAGCAGCTTAGATTACCATTCAGAGAGATGAACTGCCGCGGAAGTGGCCCAATTAACAGCTGATGCTCAGTGCAGAGAGGGTAGAGGGAGGCTGGACTGTGCAGTGAAGGCCGGGTGCTGTGGGCAGCGTGGCTGTGAATCACCGTGCAAGTCAGGGAAGGCTCCCTGGAGACGCTTCTGTGATGGAAAAGCCGGAGAGGGTCTCCCGGGCCTCAGGACTTTGGCCCCAGAGACCAGAGCCCAGTCCACGGGTGAGAAGTCAATCTTTTTCCTGGCACAACGGACGCCTGCGGGCCCAGACGTTAGGCCCTCATCCTCGGGCTCTCAGTGCAAGCGGGCTTGGGGCTGGGGCCAAGGCAGCCAGCCTCCTTCCTGACTCAGGCTTGGTCTAGAGCAGCAGTCTACAATGAAGACAGGCCCAGGAGGGCTGGGGGCTGGCCCGAGGTCCCATAGCACAGGAGTCATATGGCCCTTACAGACCCCCAGGGCCCCAGATCTCAGCCCCCTGCACAGTCTCACTTTGGAGAGGAAGGAAGCAGGGTCCGCATCTTGGTGCAAACCCCTCGGCTGCCTCGACAATCTGAGAGGCCCTCTGCAGTTCCAGGTGCGGCTCTCAACAGTATTGCACGCCGCTCCTCCACAACACCCCAGGCTGACTTTCCAGTAAGCCATGTAATTTCTCAAACTGTCTGTTTCTTCATCAGGAAATGGGGCCAATGGTAACTGCTTTACACACGATGACCACTAGGTTGAGATTTTCCAGTCCTGGGCCCGGCTCAGCAAATTGTAATATAGTGATGCTAAAATGATTATTAGTTCCATTTTGCAGATGATGGTTCTGAGGCTCAGAGAGGTCAAATAACCTGCCCAAGGTCACAGAGAGTTTAACCCAGGCCCTCTTCTCACTTAGCAGGTGCCTCCTGGACACTGGTCTGTGTGAAATGCTCTGAAGCGCATGGACGTGGCCCCTGGCCTTCCGAGCCTGCCTGTGGGCTTTGAGGAGGAAGAGAGGTATCTGCGTGAAGAGGTGTCTGCCTGGCCTCTCAGCGTGCTACACGGAAGGAAACTGAGGTGCAAGCTCTCTTGCCTGCAGCCTCAGAGAGCCTGGAAGTCTGGTTTTCTAGAGTGCCTCTCAAATCAGAAATTACGAGAAGGTTAAAGGACATCCCACCCCAGCAACCAGAGTGAGAAAAAGATCAGCTTTATAACTGCTGGAGGCTTCTTAAATCCATCAGCTAGTTCAGATGCTCAGTTGTGTCTGACCCCTTGTGACCCCTGGACTGCAGCATGCCCGGCTTGCCTGTCCATCACCAACTCCCGGAGCCTGCTCAAACGCATGCTCATCGAGTCCGTGATGCCATCCACGCAAAGGTGAAATAAGTCGTGCTGCTCTGCTGTCTGTGAATACACACAGAAACAGTCCCCAACTTTTTGTTAACAAAGAAGGAAGGAGAAAGAAGAGCTTGAAGTACGAGAAGAAAGTGAGCTGAGGACTTAACACATCAGAGCGTGCTCTAAACGCTTTATGGAGAGCACGGAGTTGGTCAAAAAGTTTGTTCCCATTTTCCCATAGATGCTAGCCAGCTCAGTAACTCGCCACTCTCACCCCTCCCCCACACTTTACTGATGGGCAAAGAGTCGGACACGACTGAGCGACTGAACTAAACTGAACTGAAACCAAGGCAGAGAGAGAGAGGGACTTGCCAAAGGTCTCCCAGCTAGGGATGAGGGGGCCAGGGCTAGAACCCAGGCAGCTGGTCTCCTGTGTCCATATCATTAACCAGCCCACTCCACTATCTCTAGTCGGATGCCTGCACAACTCCCCTGCAAGGCCCACCTTTAGGATGGGAGAGAATGTAATTCCCTCCAGAGCAAACCCCCAAGGACAAGGAGTCCAGAGTGGCTGCGGGCTCTCCTTCCCCAAGGTCTGGCTCCGTGAAGGCCGACTGGTCCCCGTGGTCAGACTGGGCAAACCCTGCAGGTGTCCTGGGAGCCAACAAGGGGTCACGTGGGATCCCAGCTGAGCAGCTGTCAGCAGGCCCCCAGGGCTGAGCTCTAAAGAGAGCCCCCTGGGAGGCAGCTGGCCCAGGGGTGGCAATCCCCATAGGAGTCCCCAGCTATCCTCTGCCTGCAGACACAGCCCGTGCTCGCAGAAAAGCAGGCCTTTCTAGGGGCGGGGAGAGGAGGACGCACAGTCAGCTTGAGGCTCTGGAGTCTGCAGACCCGGGTCTGAATCCTCACTCTGCACGCTACAGGCTGTGTGGTATCGAGCCAGGCCCTTTTCCTGTGCTTTGGTCTCCTTCCGTGCACGAGGAGAGGACTCAGGCTCTGGCCCGGAGCACCCTTCTGACTTCATCCTGCTTCTCATCTCAGCCCGCCTGCCTCGCTCACACGGTCCACAGTCTGCTAACATCTGTTCTAGCCCCTAATCGTCTGCAACGCCCGACTGTGCACCTCGCTTTGCCGAGGCAATTTTCAATCCAATCCGACCTGGATCGACCGCGCACCTCCAGGGAGCCAGGTCCAACGCTGGGTGCAGAGCGATCCAGACGCCAGCTGGAGTCTGGGTCCTGCCGCCACCAAGCGCTGGCGACAGCTGGACGTGCGGATAAACGACATCCACTCGGGGAAGTTCTCCCACAGCCCAGAGAAGGGGGGATGGTGCCCGGCTGCGGCCGGGGGCTGGATTCAGAAACCAGAAGACGACGGCATTAGGGCTGGTGGAAAGGGGACACAAGTGGGACATTCTTACTACAATCACAGCGAGAGAAGCAGGACCGGAACCTTTGCTCCTCTCTGCAAGCCTAACGCTTCTAGTCCACCCCAGGCGGAGTGGATGGGGACAAGGCACAATGTGCTCACAGACAATGAGGAGGGACCTGGTCTGGCTGGCGAGAGTCTGGGGTCCCTTAGGGAGCCTGGCTGGGGAGGTGGCAGCAACGGTCAAGGGCTCTGAAGCAGGAGAAGGGGGTGCGCTGTGTCCCGGAGCAAGAAGGGCGATCCTGCCGAAGGTTTATCCAGTGCTTTAGCAGAGAGCTCAGTTGGTAAAGGATCCACCTGCAATGCAGGAGACCCCAGTTCAAGCGCTGGCGACAGCTGGACGTGCGGATAAACGACATCCACTCGGGGAAGTTCTCCCATAGCCCAGAGAAGGGGGGATGGTGCAAGGGATGGGTCAGGAAGATCCACTGGAGAAGGGATAGGCTCCCCACTCCAGTATTCTTGGACTTCCCGTGTGGCTCAGCTGGTAAAGAATCCACCTGCAATGTGGGAGACCTGGGTTCGATGCCTGGGTTGGGAAGATGCCTGGAGAAGGGAAAGGCTACCCATTCCAGTGTTCTGGCCTGGAGAATTCCATGGACTGTATAGTCCACAGGGTTGCAGAGAGGCGGACACAGCTGAGCAACCTTCATTCATCTCACGGATGCTTGTCTTTAATTCTCACAGACACAGAGACTGATGGCAATAGGACTTGCCTAAGTCCGCGATCTGGAGGCATCTGCTCAGCTCCCATAACCTCTCCCCCAACACCCCCCGCCCCAACCCCACAGTAAGGAGGCAAGGATGAGATAGTTGCATGGCATCACCAACTCAATGGACATGAGTTTGAGCAAACTCCAGGAGACAATGAAGGACAGGGAAGCCCGCGGCCCACGGGGTGGCAGAGTCGGACACGACTGAGCAACGGAACAGCAACCCCGCGGCAAGCACTGAGCGGGGGGACTTGGGGACCTTTGAAGAAGGGAGACTTGATCTGACGGTGACACGGCAAGATCCCATCTGCTGAGTATGTGGTGGGCGGAGGGACAGTGGCTGAGCTGGGACGGGGGTGGGGGTGATGGGCAAGGCCTAGTCCCTCTACACAACCTGCCTTCTGTCCTCTGACGAGTTACCTGATCCTTCGGCCCTGTCTCTCCAGCTCCACTGGTCCTCTCTGCACCACCAGGACCTGGGTCTTCACGTTGCTCTGCTTTCTCCCACGGCAGCTCACGCAGTGCCCAACACTCACACGCACACACACACACACACACACACACACACACACACACACGTGCGCTCTCCTGAGTCCCACCATGGGGACATTGCTATCACAAGTCCTCGAGAAACGTCGGCTACGGAGAAGGTGGCATCCCTCCCGTTGCCAAAGCAGGGCTGTGCTGGTGAGCACAGAAAGCAAGGGACCGGCCCAGCTGGGAGTTTCTGCTGATTTCTGCAGGGTCTGTGTTCCCGCCCCGGCGGGGTCAGGGTCCACCGTGAGGTCACAGGATCAGAAGAGATGTGCTCACTCAGTGAGTCTTGCAGGTTCTTGATTGCTTCCTACAAGGAAAGCCTTGGACACCAAAGATGAGGCTTAGAAGGACAGACAGAGACTGGAGAAAAGCAGCAGCGGGACAGGGAGAAGGCACCAGAAGGAAGAGAAGGCAGGAGAGAGGAGGGAAGGAAGGGAGCGGGGACACCCAGGGGCGCTGCCGGTTTCCTCTCTGCCCTGCTCTGGTGACCTCCTGGGACCTGCCTGAGACCCCAAGGAGGGAGGGGCCTGTGTGTGCATGCCCAGTCGCTCACTCGTGCCCGACCCTTTGCAGGCCCTGTGGAGTGCAGCCCGCCAGGCTCCTCTGTCCACGGGATTCTCCAGGCAAAAACACTGGAGCAGGTTGCCGTTTCCTTCTCCGGGGATCTTCCACCCCCAGGGACTGAACCCACAGTCCCTTCCATCTCCTGCATCAGCAGGTGGGTTCTTTACCACTAGTGCCACCTACGAAGCCCAAGACCCCGAAGAGGGAGAGGAGGGAGGAAGCCAAAGTTTCAGAGACCCGGGCAGAATCCAAGAGGGCAAGGGCTGAAAGCTGAGACCGCGGCCAGGTCGCGGGGCTCCCCCCTCCCCCGCCCCCAGCTTCCTCCAGCTGAGCCAGGGCGGCCCCAGGCACCCCTGCTTCCTCCAGCTGTCCTAACTGGCTGAGCCAGGGAGGCTCCAGGCACCCCTGAGAACCACCGAGTCTCTCATCGCCCCCTCCCCTGCTTCCTCCACCCGGTGCGGGGATGCTGGAGTCTGCTCCAGGGGACGCCTCTGAAAAGCGCCCCCTGCTCCCCTGGCCAGAAAGGATGAATTCGGATCAGGAAATAGAGTGACAAGACACCCGCCCGGCATTCTTTTCACACTGCTCTTTTCCTTGGAAGGCGTGCTTGTGAGAAAACCAAGGGTTAAAGGACCCTCCCCTCCCATTCGAGAAGTGCTTGAAGGACTCTGAAGGGCATAAGGATGAAGGCCCTTTAAGAACTCAGATTCGGGAAGAAGCAAAGCGCAATACTGCGGGAACTGGTGGAACTAAACGGTTTTCAGTCCCCGCAGAGGCACAGCTGACCTGGAGAGCTGACCTCGCGCCACAGGACAGGACTGTGGGTGACAGTGGCCCTGGGCAGCTCCGTGGCTCCCTTACCAAGTGTCCACAACCTGCGACCCTGCCTCCTCCTCTGGACACCTCTGCAGGCTTTCTCAGCCCCGCTCTAGAGATGCACGCACCGAAGTCCTGAAGACACACTAGATTAGGATCACACAGTCAGCGTAAGAACCACCAGGGATCTCAGACCGCCTGCCCATGGGCCGGAACGGCCCCCGCGTGTGTCTGGTTGAGCGCTCTGGGGATGGAGAGAAGGTGTGTATGTATCAGTTTATTACAAGTCCCCCCACATTGTCACCTTGCTCCTGACCTCTTAACTCAGTTCTTTGACCCACCCAGCCCACCATGGCCTTCGAGTTTGCAATTCTGATATACAGGGCAGAGTCTAGTCATGCCAGACAGCTCCTTCTCAAAGTGGTTGGAGGACGGGTCCCTGCTGCCCCTTTCCTAAGAAATATGCAGAATTTGGGGGAGGGTGGTTAAAAAAGCGAGGTCGGCATTTTGAGTTTATATTTGGGAAACAACAAATCCTATTGCTCTTTTAATACAGCTCAGATGGATTTTAAAAAACCTTGAGAGACGCTGCTTTAGGATATTTTTCAAGAATGGGGAGGGTGTGTATTTTCAGTCGATTAAGGGTCAGATTCCTGGGTCTCAAGTATTTCCTACAAGAGAAAGACAATTTTGTTTTTGAAAGACTCCAGTGAATGCTCACTTTAGCCAGTGCATCTATTCTGGATTCATTCACCAAGCTTTCTAAAGAAATCTTTCTGGTATGAATACCCCACTGCCATTTCTGTCAGGAAAAAAAAAATCCCATGTAGGGAGAAGAGACCACCCATTTGGGGAAATGAGATTTTTATTGAGAAAACGGTCTTCAGTCCCAGGAACAATGAAGAAATTCATGAGTAACTTCCGCTCAGGAGGTCAAGGGTATTCAGAAGTTTATTTGTCAAGAGCCAGGATGGAATAGGGCAGTGTTTAAGGGCACTGGCCCCGAGGGTGGGAAAACCTGGTTTTCAGTCAGTTCAGAAGCTGCATGAATGCGAACCCTCCTGAACACAGAGGTGAAAATGTCTCCTGTTCCTGTTACGGCCACTGTGAGGATCACCCGGGGAGACTATGAAAAGTGGTTCACACAGAGCCTGGTATGTACTAAATATTGTTACCTGGCAGAAATTACAATAAATCACCTGATTAGGGCTACTATTTTTTTTTCAAGATAGCGATGGGAAAAACGTCCCAGGCAGGACGCCACAGTTATCTTAACCCACAGGCAGTTGATAAAAGGGAATGGTGAAGCCACTGTCAATCTGACCACATCAAATTCTCAGAGCAAGCTGCTCACTAGACACGGTCCCCAAGTGGACATGGGTACCTATCCCTGCAATTAGCGCATCTGCTCAAACCTCCTTAAATGTCAACTGTCTTCATCCGTCCACAGAATGGATCTCCCAACCCTCTCCTGCCTGCAGAGTCTGGGGGTAGGGGGGTCTTGGGCTCACTGCTTCCCACGCACCCCGCCATCCAGTCTCAGGAGCAGCAGTGAGCAGACGACCCTCCCTCTCCGGGGAATCCAGGACCAGGTTGCTTCTCTGGGGGTGTACGTGCTCAGACAGGTTAGCGGGAACAAAATGGTCGCTTGCCTCTAAGTCATTAGGATCCCAGCTCTCCGCCGTGCTTTTGAAACAGCCAAACCCCTCCTTCTGCCTCCTAAATGGAGTGGGGCTGTCTGCCAGCTCGCCTCCCCTCTTTGCCAGCATGCAAATGATGTACTTTGGGGTTCCTCGGGGTGTTAACCCTGTGCTCCCCGACCCCCAGATAGGGAAGAGAGCATATTGCCCCAGCTGTTTGGGATGGAGAGATGAAGGGCGTGGGTGACAGTGTTTATTTTCCACTTGGCTCAGTTGGAGAGCGGCACACAACAGACACAACTCCCCCAGCCTGGTGTGCGCCCAGGTTTTCGGGCTCGGTACATTTACAGCGAGGTATACACCAATCATGCCCTCCAAACACAGAGTACTTATGCATGTTTTTACTGACGGAAGCCGTGGGTTTGTCCTGGTGACATTCTCTAAGCCTGCACTGAAGATCCCGTTATTTACTGCTCTTGCACTCATTGTGGCCAATTTCACTCTTCTTACCATCTGCACCTACTCTTCCCACACCGTATCTCCCAAGCTGATACATGGCTAGGAACACAGCTACCTGTCTAGCCTCTTCCCTTTGGCTGATGCTCAGCAGTGGGGCCTGGTGCTCTGCCTACCTACCTTATTTGGTCTCATAACAATTGTATGAGGTTGATCTGTTCTTATTCCCATTTTGCAGGTGAGGACACTGAGTCTCAGAGAGGTAAAGTGACTTGCTCAGGGTTACGCAGCTAGGAAGTGTGAGGGTGGGCCTTGGACTTACTGTTCCCCACTCCTCTTGGGCTGGAATTGTTGCTTCCAGCCCACCAGAAGCTCTGTGTTTCAGAGTCTCCCAACAGTCTTTACAGAGGTCTAGGTACTCCGAGTACACTGTGTCCCCAGCTCACCAACTCCCTCCCCTGGCTGTCCCCCTCCCAGGGCTTCCGTAGCCCAGACTCCCTGCAGCCACCGGAGTTTTGAAGCCCAGCTCCATCTCGTGCACAGGTGTGTGACCTGATGAAGTCACTTCACCCCTCTGCAGCTCACTCCGCACCTCCACAAATGAAGGAAATTACCCCGTCTCGCGAGGCTGCAGCAAGGGTGCTTCCAGACAGAGCCAGTTTTCCTGCAGCTACCCCCATCCCCCACCCCCAGCCTCTTTGCTGGGGAAGCTCAAGCCCTAGACACAGTCCCCTCCACTCACTCCATCACTCGCTCGAGCAGCTCCCGAATCAGCATTCAACACACATCATTCTGCCTTGTGCAACGCCATTATCTCCCGAGGACACAAGCTCCGTTGTCATGGCAACCAGAGTCCTTCCACCAACTCTATTTAATAATTTTTCAACAGCGGCACTGGGCTTGGGGCAGGAGGAGGAGCATTGGGTTAGGGGTTAGGAGCTCTGGGTCCTAGCACCTGTGGGCCTCAGACTCCGCCTCTTTAGGCCTCAGTTTACCCACCCATAACAGGTATCTGAAATGGGTGGCTTTTGTGACTCTCCCTGGCCTAGAAAAACCTCAGAAACTGATTTCAAGGTCCAAGAAGCAGGAGGCAGGGAACCAGAGCGACTGGGGAGGTCTGAAGGTTCGAGTGACACTTTCAATCCACAGGAAGAATCAGAAGCGGCCTTTGGTGATCAGACCCTCTCCTGCTGCCTCTGCAACGCCACTTTTCAGACATTTCTGCAGCCGCCTGACCTGCCACGGCCAGGGCTAGGGTTCACTCAGAGACAGGCTTGCCTGCAGTCATCACAGCCCTCACTGTGCCCGGCGTGTTGCTGCTTAGTCTCTAAGTCGTGTCCAACTCTTTTGGGACTCCATGGACTGTAGCCCACCAGGCTCCTCTGTCCATGGGGTTTTCCAGGCAAGAATACTGGAGTGGGTTGCCATGTCCTTCCTCCTCCAGGGGACTTTTCCAAGCCAGGGATTGAACCCACGTCTCCTGAATTGGCAGGTGGGTTCTTTACAACTGAGCCGTGTGGGAAGAAGCCCCAAACCCAATTTGCAGATGTACAAACCGAGGTAAAGGAGCTCATGAGCACCAGCAAGTGAGAAGCCCAGCTCCTGGAAAGGCTAGGCTGGCGGTACCCAGGAAGTGAGCCAATCCCCTTGCCTTGCCCTTCTACCCCATTCAGCCCATGACAGGCCAGCTCCGGCCCCAACCTGTGCACCCTCTGGCTCCCCCTCAAGCAGTCACAGAAACAAGCAAAAGCAATAACTAAGTACTTGCTCTGCGTCCCCAACTACGTGGGGCACCACAGACCCCAGAAGACACGGCATTTCTGCTCCTGGCTTATCTGCATGACCCACAGTAGGGCCTGGCACACAGTAGGTGCTCAAAGCTTTATTTGGTCCCATAGTTGGCCCACATCAGCCTCTGACCACCCCCCTCCCCAAAGGCCGCTAAAGAAAATCTCCCAGAGCAGCCATCAACGTCTCAACTCCAAGAAGCCGCTGCGGACCCCATGCTGGGGAGGTGGGCCGGTGCAAACGGAGGCTATGTGACTCCTGGCTGGCTTGGCTCCGGGGCTGGGGAGGGGGCGGCCCTGCCTTGGCACAGGCTGATGGCACCGCTTTCAGGCCCAGCCGCTGCCAGCCCAGTGGCGCTATTTAACTCCTCTGGGGCTGGCATTTCATTTAATACCCGCGGCATCATTAACAGCGCTGCATCTGCTCTGTCATTAGCGGCGTTCTCTGCCATTCGGAAAAAGGGCCCTTATAGTCCCAGTCATTAGTCTCGGGGAGGCTGTCATGGGGGAAATAGAGGAGGAAGTGGGGCACGCAGCCTGCCTTTCCCAGCTCGGAGAGCTGGCACCGGGCACACAGAGCAGCCGATTGGCGGGTCCAGTCCAAAGCCCTGGCTTTATAGACAGAGAAAGGGGAAGGACTAGATTGGGGAAGGACCCAGCCCTCCATTCCTCAGGCTCCCAGGCAGCCCACAGGGGAAGTGGCGCTCCCCACCACTTCCTGGGGTCTACAAGCCCAGGCTTGGGTCTCCATCAGCAGGACGGAGCAGCCTGGGCAGCCAGGAGACCGCCCTGGGCTCGGTCACCTACTGAGGATCCCGGAACATGGTTTATAAAATACTGGGCTCAGTGCCTGCGTCAGAAATCAGAGCTCAAAACTGGGGCTCCTACGCATCTGATAACTTGGTGACAAGGTGCAGAGCCAACCTGTTAAAAGCGTGTCCGTACAATACAGCAAGGGCACTCAGATTCCTTCAACTACTTCTTCCCCACCCCCAAGCCCACATGCGAAAACCATAGGTGGGTCCCTGACCACAAGCTTTGAAGACAGCCAACAGGAGCGCTAAGAGGCGCGAGGCTCAGGTGGCCACAAGGGCCGGCTGCAGGATGGGGAGCACACAGCACGTGGGAAGCAGCTGCCTCTGGCCGCGGTCACTTTTGTGCTGGCTCCCCCCACGATGATCCCACCTGGGTGCTCCCCAGAGGCAGCAGGTGGCATGGGAGGCACAGGGGGCTGGCGCCAGCAAGACCTGGGCTTGAACCCTGCAGTATGGCTCGGGTGGAGCAACCCCACCTCCATCGACCTTGGGGTCGCCCTCCAGCCGACGGGGACGGCACCGCTGGTCCCCCGGCACTGTCTCACCACCTCGGGCAGCCCACAGTCGATGCCCGGGCAGTGCTCCAGCCTTGCTGGTCAGGGTCAGGCTGGCCACGCGGCCAGGGGACGTGTCAAACCCCCAAGTTCCCCTGGCCTCCTCCTACCTCATCCTATTCCACAACCTTCAGCTTGGGCAGCAGTCCGAGAGAAGAGGGGAAGTGGGTAATGTCCAGGGCAAGTGGTTTCCATCCCCTACCCACTCCTTCCCTTCCCTCTCGGTCAGGCATAACTCTGAGCCACACGGCAGGTCCCAAACCACCTTGAGGCTCACATGCAAACACCTGCTCACAACTTTCCAGGCTACCAGGCCCTCAGATCCTGCTGGATGATCTCCCAGGGCCCCCGGAGCTCAGATCCGTGTAGACGAGCACTGCTGCGCTTGTGCTCCTGATAGCAAGCATCCTTCTTGTTCCCAGGCACTGCCACCGCTCGGGGACCCCGGCCAAACAAGTCCACTGCAGACCCCAGCTGGATACAGCAGAGTACATGTCAGTGGCGGGCCAGAGCTCAGGGCAGGCAAGAACAGGACCTGCGGCCCTTCCTCCAAAACCTCACGCTGTGCCTTTCCACACTGCCTGGCAGGCTCAGCCCCAGCGCTGTGACCTGCCTCCCACAGAGGTTCCTTCCAAGGGGCTCCCTGATGAACTGGGATTCGGGCTTAGGAAAGGTGACTCCCCTCAGCTGGGAAACCAGAGGTCAGGCTGAGGGTGTACAGGGCTTGCTGAGCCCCCGTTTCCCCATTCAAAAAGTGATAGATAATAATGGAAACAATAATAATATTACTTTCACCTGGAGCTCCCAGATAATACAAACTTCAACAGAAAGCACATCATGCCAGTCTGTGTAAGTATTAGGTGTGTGCGTATTTCACACGTGTGCAAAGAGGCTGCATTTGAGTCAAGGTCATTCTGATATGGGCTTTCTGAGAAGTCACTTACAGAAAATGCCTCTTTTTGTTGGAGAGAGGACTCTTCTCTGTCAGAGACCCTATTTTCTTCCTCTGGAATAGTTCAGACAGGAGCAAAAGAAAGAATGACTACAAGAGCGTTTTTTTTTCTTTCTGTACACTGTGAGGTGTTGTTCTGATGACTGACAGAATTGCTATCAGGACTAAGTTCCAGAAGACCGCAATACTGACACCAAATGTCCTTGTTCACTCTCCTTGTGGCCGCTGCCTTCTCCCTGCACAGAACCTCCTCACCAAACAACAAGGCCATGAAAGCAACCTGCTGTCAGCGTCTTTCGGGGCGTCTCTGACCTTGAATGTCCCTCTGGCCAGAACACAGTTGTCTCCAGAGCTGGCAGGCGACACTGATCTTGCAGACACCTGCAGCTGACAGGTGGGCAGAGCTGCAGATCACTGTCCGGAGAGGCCACTAACTCGTGCACCCTCCAGCCCGGCCTGCCTGCCATGATGCCATCCGTCCTCGGAAACTGGGGACCCTCTTCTGCAGCCAGGAGGGCCCCTGGCACCCTAATGTGGCCTGTTCTACCTAGCTGCACAACCCCCTGCCTGCACAGGGCTCCAGCCAATCGCTCCTCAAGACCTGGCCTCCCTGTAATTTCCAATTTGTAAGAAAGGTAAAAATAGAAGGCCATTCGCTGCAGGCAGCTCGCATCAAATCGCATGCCACTTTGGTGTCATGTCAGATCACGGTAAACAGAGCTGAAGGCCTCCTCGGCTGCTCTCGGGGATTTCCAGAGCAGCAAGAGAGTGGTGACAAGTTGGGATTGGGGGGGCACCTGAAAGTCAGAGCAATGTGGCTGGGTGCACGATATCAACACCAGCTTAAAGTGAATCTAAAGCACAGGTCACAAATACGCTGTATATTACGGGGGCACCTGGGCACAAACCCCAGTTCCGCCACTTGGCAGCCAAGGGACTCTGGGTACAAATTCACCTCTGTACCTCAACCTCAACAGCTAGCAAAGAGCAGCGATCACACTACGAGCCTCCTGAGCTGGGGCAAAGCTCAACTGATGGGATGAATGCAAGGTGCTTCCTAATGGGCAGCTCCTTAAACAGGGTGTCACGGTCCTGGCCACGTGGTCCGGGCCAGGGCCTTCGTGGCAGGGGCATCAGTACCACATGGCTGCACCTGGGCTCCCAGGCCAGCTCCTAGCCCAGTGGTCTTGCAGCTGGTGCCTTCACCTCTCTTCGTCTCAGTTTCCTCATCAGTCCAGGGACAATTCCACTATGGAGCTCACGGGGTTTTGTGGAAATGAGACACAGTTCTATCAGGAAGGTGCGCAGCACAGCCCCCTGGCATATCACTGACTCTTAGCTGTGACTGTTTATTGATGAGATTATCACTTGAACCACATTTCGTGGAGTTTCTTTTTTTTTTTTTCCTGTTTATGACTGAATCCAAGTCTGTGCTGAAATATCACAGCTTGCGTTCACACCTACGGTCCATGCCAGGCAACCCTGTCTCCGCTATTAGCCGGCTCCCTACTCATTCCATCTCTACCTCTGCTCCGGAGGCCCTCAGGTGAGCTTGGAGTAAAGATGCTGGATGTTCGTAAGGCTCACAGAGGCACATTTCCTGGGAAGCCCTATCTTGGGGTCCACATCGGGCCTCCCAGCATTTCCCCCTCTTAAGTACCATGCCCTTTCCCACCACGTTCCAGAGAATGGGTGGCACCAAGTGCACCCCCCCAGCCCACCCCGGTTCTGGGCTCACTTGGGGAGCCCGCGCCGGCGATGCCACAGAGCAGCGGCTGAGCGGCTGACGGTGTTCTTGCTGGGGGCCGGTGGGACTTGCAGGGGCTCTTTGCAGTTACTGTCATGCAAGCTTGCTCTCATCATGGCAGGTGTGCTCTGCCCGCCATTCGAGCAGCCTGGCCTGGCTGAATGGAAGGGGCAGTCCCGACACAGGCCAAGGGCAGCTGACACTGCTCTGTCTCCACATGGGGCTCAGGTGATTAACAGCCTCTGGCTGGGTTTGGTGTTGGAGCCCTAGCTGGGCGAGAGGGCTCAGGTGATCAAAGGGAGGAAGTGCTAGGCCCGCTTCAAGCCAGGGACACGGAGGGGCTTGGGTACTACCACCACCCCACCACCCCCCCGCCGCCGCTCTCAAGACAAAGAGGGTGGACCTTGGGATGCTGGGGGGCTGGAGGCAGCAGGCAAGGATTAATCAACTAGAGTTGATGCTTGGCTTGTGATCCACACACCGCAAGGGACAAAAAGACATTTCTAAATTCCAAGTGACTTGGGACATCTCAGCTACTGAGCTCATAGCCAAGTGCGGGAACAGCGTCTTTATGTGCAGGCAAGAAGCCACCTGACGCTGCGCTTCACTGAAAGCTGCTCTCAGCATTTTTTTCCTGTTTATGACTGAATCCAAGTCTGTGCTGAAATATCACAGCTTGCGTTCACACCTACGGTCCATGCCAGGCAACCCTGTCTCCGCTATTAGCCGGCTCCCTACTCATTCCATCTCTACCTCTGCTCCGGAGGCCCTCAGGTGAGCTTGGAGTAAAGATGCTGGATGTTCGTAAGGCTCACAGAGGCACATTTCCTGGGAAGCCCTATCTTGGGGTCCACATCGGGCCTCCCAGCATTTCCCCCTCTAAGTACCATGCCCTTTCCCACCACGTTCCAGAGAATGGGTGGCACCAAGTGCACCCCCCCAGCCCACCCCGGTTCTGGGCTCACTTGGGGAGCCCGCGCCGGCGATGCCACAGAGCAGCGGCTGAGCGGCTGACGGTGTTCTTGCTGGGGGCCGGTGGGACTTGCAGGGGCTCTTTGCAGTTACTGTCATGCAAGCTTGCTCTCATCATGGCAGGTGTGCTCTGCCCGCCATTCGAGCAGCCTGGCCTGGCTGAATGGAAGGGGCAGTCCCGACACAGGCCAAGGGCAGCTGACACTGCTCTGTCTCCACATGGGGCTCAGGTGATTAACAGCCTCTGGCTGGGTTTGGTGTTGGAGCCCTAGCTGGGCGAGAGGGCTCAGGTGATCAAAGGGAGGAAGTGCTAGGCCCGCTTCAAGCCAGGGACACGGAGGGGCTTGGGTACTACCACCACCCCACCACCCCCCCGCCGCCGCTCTCAAGACAAAGAGGGTGGACCTTGGGATGCTGGGGGGCTGGAGGCAGCAGGCAAGGATTAATCAACTAGAGTTGATGCTTGGCTTGTGATCCACACACCGCAAGGGACAAAAAGACATTTCTAAATTCCAAGTGACTTGGGACATCTCAGCTACTGAGCTCATAGCCAAGTGCGGGAACAGCGTCTTTATGTGCAGGCAAGAAGCCACCTGACGCTGCGCTTCACTGAAAGCTGCTCTCAGCAGATGCTGGGAAGGCAGGGGAGCAGCCACTGCTTGGATGGTGCCCCCGGAGGGGCCTCACCATCAGTCATCCTGACCATCGCCATACCACCTCGCTTTGTGGAGGTGAAAGCAAGGCCCAGAGACCTATCAACGGGACAAAGCACTGGCCCGGAGGTCAGGAGAAGAGTGGGGTTCAAGCCTCTGCCCCGCCTCCTCCTGGCTGTGTGACCTTGGGCAAGTCACATTCCCCTTCTGTCCCGCAGGTTCCTCACCTCTGAACTGGGGGTTGGAACAGTACCTGCTGCACAAGGTTTCAATACTCCTCCCCACCTCCCCAAACAGATGAGAACTTGCCCAAGGTCACCTGTGGAAAGCGGCTGCAGCCCTGCTCAAAGCCCATTCATCCAGCGTTCGTTCCTGGCTGTGGTCTCAGAGGCTGTATTTCATAGCCTTCCTGCTCAATAATACAGGGAGGTCCACGCTCACACTGTCTTCACCTTCCATCAGTGCTGGCTTTATTCTAAGATCCTTACTGAGCGCCTGCAAGGTCCTGGGTGACCGGTAAACACACTCACAGCATTTGGAGCTCCAGGTTGCCATGCACGTGAGAACCAGGGACAGACGGAGCGATTGTACTTCTTTCAGCTTTGAGGGACCTACTCCTTCCTTGTCTTGACCCTCCATGTTTCCTCCTCCTTGGCCTCTAGAAGCCCCCTCCCAGCCCCATCCTGAGATCCTGGGGGACCCTGCTTCTCACCAAGCCTCCAGCCAGGACTGAACAGGCAGAGTGTCAGCAGAGATGGTTCCCGCTTCCCCCTTGCAGCAGCCGCCTTTCTCTTGTAATTCTTAAGGCTCGCCCCACGCTACAGATGCCCTGCCAGACAAGCTGGGTTTCCTCCCGCTGCCGGGGACTCATGGTTCGTCCTCCAAGGACTGGCCATTCAGCCAGTGCTTGGCTGGATAGAGAGCGGTTTCTTTGTTTGCAGCCTGCCTAACAGTTTCTTCCTGAGGCTCAAGGGAAGCTCGGCCATTTTGCCCCATCGCCCTGGGAAAAGGTCCCTCTCACTTGTCCAGGAACCTGTAGCCTCCTCTGCTTTTGGGGTGGGGAGTCTGGGGCTGCTCTGCCAGGACGAGGGCAGGGGCTGGGTCTACCCTTCACAGAGACAGCCAAGAGGCAGGGGACATACGCCTGTGGTTCCCACTGACATCCTTTGTTCTGGAAGCTCGGAGTTGGGGTACTGCATTTCACGCTCTGTTATGAACGCATTTCCTCCAAAGTTGCCAACGAGAGAATCTAGGCCATATCCGACACCCAACACCCGCCTTTCTCACCAAACACCCACCGGCCCATCACAGATCAGGACTGACCCCAGAGTCCGCTCACTTAGCCTGACAGAGTCTCTGATTTGGGGGTGTCACCAAAGCTCAGGAGCCATTTGATTCAGTGCCCCCTCCCTAGTTCTTCATGAAGACGAGGCTGAGCTTCCTGGGACAGGACGGAGAGCTAAAGCCCCACATCACGCAGACACTGGGCATTATAACTCCCCGGGATTCACGTCTGTTTGGAAAGAAGATCAGCTCAGAGCCTCCGTGTGGGGCTGCCGGGTCTGGGTTCCTTAGCGGAAAAGCAAGCTAAGCTAGAACACAGCATCTGTAGATGCCAGCCACGGGAACATGTGGGTACAAGAGGACCCCCCCTTGGAGACCTGCTAGTCACTGTCCCGAAGGGTGGCAGGGTCGCCTCTTTCTCCAGTGTCCGGAAAATAAGTGTCAGAATGTAAGGCAAGAAGACAAACATAGTCGTCAATCCTCAGGGACGCCCCCCTCCCCCAATCCTATATTGCTCGGAGAGCGCGGCGCGGACTTCTGTGCGCACAGCTCAAGCCCAAGCTGCGGTGTGCTTTCTAGCCAACGTTTCTTGAGAGCTTAACCTGCCTAAGACAGAAAGGAAGTGTCCCATTCCCCAGTCGCCTGGTCCGCGGAGCCCGCAGGGAACAGAAGAGGGGCGCAGCTCGACCTCGGCGCAGCTGACCCCACACGGATAAGTGGCACACGGCTCGCCAAACGCTATCATTCTTTCCCGGGTCCCCCGTCGTCCCCTGGGGGTGAAAGGGGCGCTTCGACGGCTCCAGCAGAATTTAGCATCAAATCAGCTGGGGGTGGGGGGGCCAAGGGGCCCGCGACCCCTTGGAAAAAAGCCGGAGATTTTGGTGACCCTCGTGGCGTGCTCTCCCGGCCCCCTCGCGCATCCCAGAGGGATGGCTCGGGTGCGCGTCGACTGTCGGAGCGGCGCCTCGGGCTCCTTACTGTGGGCCCGAGGCCGGGAGAGGCGCGGGGGTCTGGAAACTCGGCGAGCCCGACCCCATCCCGCCCGGCCCGCGGCGGCAGCTCTGGGCGCCCGGCCTCGCCGTCCGGCCGTCGCAGACTCAGCGCCCCGACGCCGGCCGCCCCTCTCCTACCTGCGGCCGGGGCTGCGCTGCCCGCGGCGGGCGCTGCGCGGGCAGCTCGGCCGCTCCGGTGCGCTCCGGGCGCATTGGGGGGGTGGATGGAGGGTGCGCCCCTGCCCCCTCTCTGCTCTCCTCCCAGGAGCAGCCCCCCGCCCCCGCCCCGCATACTTGCCTGCTAACGCTGGGAAGTTTTTGAGCTGAAGCGCCCAGGCTCTGGGGCCCAGGCTGGATGTGTGCACGTGGCAGGGAGGTGCGGCTTCGGGAGGACTCCCTGTCTGCTGCCGGGAGTAGGGTGGTGGTGGTGGTGGAGACGCAACTGGCTCAGTGTGTGGATGGACAGATGGATACACAGATGATTAAGAATGGAAACACAGCCTGCAGCAACCCCCGGGAATGGGAGCTGAGCGTGCCCCACCCCCACCCCCCAGATACCCATTTTCCTTCCAGGTCTTGGGGTTTGAGACGCCCTGCCCAGAGACACCTCTTTCCCAGTCAATGCTCACCCCGTGCCTGAGGCCTCCCTCCCTTCCCCTTGACCCCTGACCCCTTTCACAAAGACTCCTGGTATTGGGGCTGCAACTGCCCTTCCCTCCAAGTTCTCCAAGGACTCATAGAAAGGATCTCCTCCCTCTAGCCTACTCTTGGCCTCCTCTCTCTGGCCCCAGGGCTGGCATTTGCCAATAGACTTGCCATTCCCCACCCTACATTGACCCCCACCCCCATCATCCATGGGCTCCCCAGGTGGCTCGGTGGCAAAGAATCCGCCTGCAATGCTGGAGCTGCAGAAGATGCAGGTTCCATCCCTCGGTGGGCAGATCCCCTGGAGGAGGGCATGGCGACCCCACTCCAGTAATCTTGCCTGGAGAATCCCATGGACAGAGAAGCCTGGCAGGCTACAGTCCACAGGGTCACAAAGAGTCGGACACGACTTAGCATGCACGCAAGCCTGTCATCCATCGTGGGGTCTCCTAAAGGTGACACTAACTGCTCCTGCCTCCTCCACATTCTTGCCCACAAGCATGGAGTCCTGATATCTTCCTTGACTGGTCCATCCTCCCCCATCACTGGTCACCAGTCCGATGCTATGACCTCCACCTGTCCTTCAGTGTCTATTGAACTCCTCCTACTTGCCAGGCACTGTCCTGAGTCCTGCAGACAGTATGGGGAACAACACAGGTCACAGACCCCTAGGGCCTGGTGGAGGGTGGGAGACAGGCTTCTGTCCAATAATCACACAAGGCGGACAAGCTCTGCCAGGAACTCACATTCAGGATGGGATTCAATCTCAGTCCATCCCAGTCCAGCTTGCGATGGTTGGGAAAGGTTTCCTCAAGGAAATGCCATTTGAACCAATGGCCAAAAGATGGACAGATGCTGTCTGGATGGAAACGGGCACAGATTTGAGCAAGGTTATGAGGCAATGACAGCCCACTCCAGTACTCTTGCCTGGAAAATCCCATGGACGGAGGAGCCTGGTAGGCTGCAGTCCATGGGGTCGCTAAGAGTCGGACACGACTGAGCGACCTCACTTTAACTTTTCACTTTCATGCATTGGAGAAGGAAATGGCAGCCCACTCCAGTGTTCTTGCCTGGAGAATCCCAGGGACAGAGGAGCCTGGTGGACTGCCATCTATGGGGTCACATAGAGTCTGACACGACTAAAGTGACTTAGCAGCAGCAGCAGCAGCAGCATGAGGGTAACTAAACTACTGGGCTCCAAAATCACTGCAGATGGTGACTGCAGCCATGAAATTAAAAGACGCTTACTCTCAGGAAGGAAACTTATGACCAACCTAGATAGCATATTCAAAAGCAGAGACATTACTTTGCCAACAAAGGTCCATCTAGTCAAGGCTATGGTTTCTCCAATAGTCATGTATGCTTGTGAAAGTTGGACTATAAAGAAAGCTGAGTGCAGAAGAATTGATGCTTTTGAACTGTGGTGTTGGAGAAGACTCTTGAGAGACACTTGGACTGTAAGGAAATCCAACCAGTCCATCCTAAAGGTGATCAATCCTGGGTGTTCATTGGAAGGACTGATGTTGAAGCTGAAACTCCAATACTTTGGCCACCTGATGCAAAGAGTTGATTCATTTGAAAAGACCCTGATGCTGGGAAAGATTGAGGGCAGGAGGACAACAGGAAAACAGAGGATGAGATGGTTGGACGGCATCACCAAATCAATGGACATGAGTCTGGGTAAACTTGGAGTTGGTGATGGACAGGGAGGCCTGGTGTGCTGCAGTCCATGGGGTCACAAAGAGTTGGACACGACTGAGCGACTGAACTGAATTGATGAAGGTAGCAAAAACAGAAGCTGTTTTTTTCCTTGCCTGACATTCATTTCAGTTGGAGTGACAGTACCTCGGTTTTGATTTGGGGACTTCTCCTCCTCCATTTGCATTCATAGGGTTGGATGGGGTTTCCTCCTTTCAGAGATGGCATGTAACACGGGCACAGCCATCTCACATCACCCCGACCTCACTGGGAGGAATGTGTGATGGATCCTGAGTTGATGAGAATTCTTCCTGGGACGTTGGCTAAAAGGACTGTCAGACAGAAGTTTGATCTCCACCACAGAATCCGTGGATGTCCTCAAGGGGCCTTGAGGCCAGAGGGGAGCTGAAAGGCAGGGCTCTTGCCCCGCAAACCAGCCCTGGGAGGAGGAAGCCGACTGCCATGGCAGGAAAGAGGGCATGTGTAGGGGTGACCGGGGCCTGGCAAGGGCCCTGATGCTGAGTGACGTCTAAGGGTCTGTGCAGCTTGCAGGCACAGGTTAAAATCCATTGAGGGCGCCCCCAAATGCTCAAAGCACAAGAGTGTGTCCACCCAGTGACGGGTGGCATGGGCTTCCTCATGGTATCTGACTGGAGAGCTGTCTGGGGTCTCAGCTTCCGGCAATCTTCTTCACACACTGATTGCTTCCAGGCCTGAGAAAGCAACCTTCAGGCAGACTGAGCTTAAGAAATGTGTGTGGCTGATCATTCACAGGGGGCCCACCCAGAGCAGCTGCCCAGGCCCATGGGCCACGTTCCCCTGGCCAAGGGGCTATGCCCACCCGTAAGCCAGCCCCAGCCTACTGCTAGGACCTCAGGAGAAGCCTTTGCCGATCCCCTTCTGAACACCTCTGAGCTGCCAGGTGGGCATGAGAGGCTGTCGACCTAGGATTTGGAAAGAGCTCGGACATGCTGGGGGCTTCCCTGGTGGTTCAGTGGTAAACAGCCCACCTGCCAACGCAGGAGAGGCAGATTCAATCCCTGGGTGGGGAAGATTCCCTGAATTAGGAAATGGCAACCCACTCCAGTATTCTTGCCTGGAGAATTCCGTAGACAGAGGAGCCTGGAGGGCTACAGCTCATGGGGTTGAAAAGAGTCGGACATGACTGAGCGACTAAACAACAACCACAACCACAGTTCCTGAGCCTGGAGCTGCTGGGAGCCGGTGCTGTCATTCCCCGAGCAGGTCATGAGCGCTGAAGAATGCATGCTTTTGAACTGTGGTGCTGGAGAAGACTCCTGAGAGTCCCTTGGACTGCAAGGAGATCCAACCAGTCCATCCTGAAGGAAATTAGTCATGAATATTCATTGAAAGGACTGATGGTGAAGCTGAAACCCCAATACTTTGGCCACCTGAGGTGAAGAACTGAATTACTGGAAAAGACCCTGATGCTGGGAAAGATCGAAGGCAGGAGGAGAAGGGGATGACAGAGGATGAGATGGTTGGATGGCATCACTGACTCAATGGACATGAGTTTGAGCAAGCTCCAGGAGTTGGTGATGGACAGGGAAGCCTAGTGTGCTGCAGTCCATGGGGTCGCAGAGTTGGACATGACTGAGTGATTTACTGAACTGAACTGAGCAGCTCAAGTCTGAAAGTGGAGCCAACACAGAGGAAGGCAGAGCTGAGTGATGGGGAAGGGACAGGACTGATGAATATTGTCTGAGTCCCTGGACTCAGTGATGCCTGAAGGCAGTTTTATTATTTAAATCTCATTAAGTTCCTTTTTTGTGTCATTTACACAGGTTTGAGTTCAGTTTATGTTGCTTAAAACCAAAATAGTCCCGAAGAATCCAGTGCTGGATTGAGAAACAGGAACTGTTACCAAGAGAACGAATTATAATGACCATTCCCACCCCCTCTTCCCTCCAGTCTCTCTTCCTCACAGTCATCTCTCTGTGCTTCTGTGTTTCTGTTCACAAGCTAACTCACCTCTGTTTTCATTGCACTAAATGTGTTTTGCCTACTTACGAAAGGAAAGTCTGTCTAGCTGTGAGGTCAGTTTCATAGACTGGCCATCTGATGCTTGAATTATCTCCATCACACCCCCTGCTCCAGGCCTCCCCACCCCACCTGCCCATAACTGTCTAGCATCTGTCTGCACCTCTCCAGTGATGGGGAACTCATTATTCCTCCAGGCAGATGGCTTCAGCCAACAAACTCTTATCTCAGTGGAGTCCTGAGGACTGTCTGGCTGCTGTGCAGGGCGGCTTCGGATAAAGGACCCCGTACTACAAAGTTGAAATGGCCAAGGCACCATCTCCATGTCCTTCCTAAAGGCCCAGCTGAAGTCTTCCAGAGAATTCACATGCATCCCTTGTGGGCTTAGAGGCATGGATTGTTAGTAGAGTTCCCAAAATGTGGGCAGCAAGCACTGGCGGAAGTTAGGATAATTTTCGGTGGGGTGAGATGACTTGGCGTGAAAGAGCTCTTCCGTCCTTATCCCCTGTAGCATGCCCGTGATCGCCGTCCGTGGGCAAGTCTCAAGACGGTGCTCCTTCGTCTCCACCGCCTCTGGCGGTGCTGAGCCACCCCATGTTCACTGAGAGAGAGAGCAGCCCCAGGCCTGCAGCCTTGGTAGACAGCAATATCTAGCTGGAACTGAACACAGTGCTCATCTGCCCTCGTGTCTATTTTAGTGGAGATCTATTTCTGGCAAGTAATACTGATCCTCTGGTTACAGTATGATGTACGGTTTCCTTTTCAGATACATTTATTTAATCTAAAAAAGGAAAATACTTAAGTAAACAAAAATAGACACAATGCACAGATTTCTGCAAAACTCTTGCGGCTGGTCTGCAAATGACTAAAGTTTGTGTAGCCTTAATTTAGAGAAATATTTCACCCATGTGTTATTCAGTCAACAACTGTTCATTGAGCACCTCTGAGATGAGACACGGGGGAGGACTGGACAAACAGACAACACAGCTGGTACGAAATTCCATTAGAGAGGGCAGGGCCTGAGCACGGAAGGTTTCACCACCATGTGGAGGAACTGGACCTCACCTTGGTAGGGGGTGGCTCTGCGGAGCCATTGAATGTGCTAAAGCAGACAGTAAAGCAGGGTTGAAGATGGCTGAGACAGGTCAGGTATGCATGGTGGACTAAAGAAGAGAGGACTGGAAGCCGGGGGGCCAGGAGGTGGCTGTTGTGATATTGTAGACCTGGCATGAAGGGAGAACCAGCGCCTAACAGTGGACATTCAATACACGGCTAAGACGATTATTGCTAATACTGTTGCGGTAGTCCCCTCCCTTCCCTTGACTCGGGGTGGTTCTCTGAGTCATAGACTTACTAGGCACCACACTGGAGATGGCCTTGAGATACTACCTAGTCAAATCCTTTTATTTTAGAAATGGGCAAATTGAGGTTTGTATGGTCAAAGCTGTGCTTTTTCCAGTAGTCATGTCCAGAGGTGAGAGTTGAACCATAAAGGATGCTGAGCACCAAAAACTGATGCTTTTGAATTGTGTGCTGGAGAAGACTCTTGAGAGTCCCTTGGACTGCATGGAGATCAACCCTAAAGGAAATCAACCCTAAATGTTCAGGGACTGATGCTGAAGCTCCAATACTTTGGCCACTTGATGCAAAGAGCCAATTCATTGAAAAAGACCCTGATGCCGGGAAAGACTGAAGGGAGGAGGAGAAGGGCGCAACAGAGGATGCAATGGCTGGATGGCATCAGTGGGCATGAGTCTGAGCAAACTCCAGGAGATAGTGGAGGACAGGGAAGCTTGGCGTGCTGCAGTGCTTGGGGTCGCAGAGTCAGACATGACTTAGCGACTAAACAACAATAACAAAATTGAGGTCCAGAAGGAAGAAGTACCTTGCCTGCGAGCATTTGGCTACCTGGCACCAGAGCCAGGAAGGTGATAACACTAGCTGTATTATGGAGCACTGTTCCATGCTCATCACTGACAACTGGGGGAACAGAGGCTCAGAGTCAGTGGCCCAAAGTCACAGAGTAGAGGAACAGAGCTGGGGTCCCCATTCAAGCCTCCAAAGCTCGCACGCTATGCTGTTAAGTTCATCAATCTTGCTGCCAGGGCTTTCCTGCCACCCCAGTCAACCCCTTCTCAGGCCATGGGTGCAGCTGTGGGTAGAGACCTGATTGGGGGGTCAGGATACTCAAATCTATCACCAGCCCTCTATGTGTGCTTTGACAAGTCCCTTTCCCTCTCTGAGCCCCAGTTTCCTCACCTGTAAATTAAAGAGATGGCACCTCCCTTCCGCCATTCCTTGAGCTTCCCTGGTGATTCAGGGGTAAAGAATCCACCTGCCAATGCGAGAGATGACACAGTTTTGATCCTTGGGTCAGGAGGATCCCCTGGAGAAGGAAATGGCTACCCACCCCAGCATTCTTGCCTAGGAAATCTCATGGACGGAGGGTCTTGGTGGGCTGCAGTCCATGAGTGACCAAACAACAGTAACAACCCGCCACTGCAAGGGGTGAGGGGCTCAGGAGGAAAGGCCGTGCCTGAGTCTGTTCCCCACGCCTCACCCAGGCCTCCGCCCTGATGCCTTCAGCTGCTCAGAACAGACTCTGTCTCCTCGGACAACAGAATTCCCTTCACCGGCTTCTCCGGCTTCTCCGAAGCTCTAGTAAGACCGAGAAGCATCTCTTTGACCTAAGAAAACATCTCCCGAAGAGAAACAAGGCTTTGTGTTTTGTTTTCAGAAATGGTGCTGTTACCTTAAACACACCCCCCTCCGTGCAAGGAATTCCTCCATTAGCAAAAGAGCCAGCACACTAATGTGTATAACCACTTGATAAACCACAATAAACCTCGCGGGAGATAATGGGAGGTAAGATCATTTTGTTATGGTCTTAAAGGAACCAAAAAGCCTCTTGATGAAAGTGAAGGAGGAGAGTGAAAAAGTTGGCTTAAAACTCAACATTCAAGAAAACTAAGATCACAGCATCCAGTCCCATCGCTTCATGGAAAGAGAAAACAATGGAAACAGTGACAGAATTTATTTTCTTCAGCTCCCATATCACTGGATGGTGACTGCAGCTATGAAATTAAAAGATGCTTGCTCCTTGGAAGAAAAGCTGTGACATGCCTAGACAGCATATTAAAAAGCAGAGACATTACTTTACCGACAAAGGTCCGTCTAGTAAACGCTATGGTTTTTCCAGTAGTCGTGTATGGATGAGAGAGTTGGACCATAAAGAAGACTGAGTACTGAAGAACTGATGCTTTTGAACTGTAGTGTTGGAAAAGACTCTTGAGAGTCCCTGGACTGCAAGAAGATCATACCCGTCAATCTTAAAAGAAATCAATCCTGACTATTCATTGGAAGGACTAATGCTGAAGCTCCAACACTTTAGCCACCTGATTCAAAGAACTGACTTATTGGAAAAGACCCGGATGCTGGGAAAGGTTGAAAGCAGGAGGAGAAGGGGACGACAGAGGATGAGATGACGGGATGGCATCACCAACCTGATGGACAGGAGTTTGAGCAAGCTCCAGGAGTTGGTGATGGACAGGGAAGCCTGGTGTGCTGCAGTCCGTGGGGTCTCAAAGAGTCGGACACGACTGAGCAACTGAACTGAACTGAAGATCATTTTGTTACCCTGCCCTTGAATCACGCTGGGGCAGGTCCTCTTCGCTGTCTCACCATCCTGAACTCAACATCCTGAACTCAACACAGAAACACTCTGACAGACTGCTGCTTCCAAACAGACATCCCTCAAAGGTAAAGAGTAGGCTGCGCTTGGTGGAGACAGAGCCTGTCCCAAGGACACGGCCCGATAACATTTCTTCACAGTGTCCAGTCTGTGGGTTAAGTGCAGTCTGCAGAGCTAGACAGACCTTGGAAAATGACCTCACGTTCCTGGGCATCAGTTTCCTCATCTACAGAATGGGAATAATAACAATAGTTATAGGGACTTCCCCGTTGGTCCAGTGGGTTAGACTCCACACTCCTAATGCAGGGGGCCCCGGTTCCATCCCTGGTGTGGGAACTAAGAGCTGGTGCGGGTGTGCTGAGTTGCTCCGTTGTGTCCGACTCTGTATGGCCCCAAGGATAGCCCACCAGGCCCCTCTGTCCATGGGATTCTCCAGGCGAGAATACTGGAGTAGGTTGCCATCCTCCCCTCCAGGGGATCTTTCTGATCCAGGGATCTAACCACACCTCTTACATCTACCTGGATTGGCAGGTGGGCTCTTTACCACCAGCGCCACCTGGGAAAGCCAAGACCTAGTGCAGTCAAATAAAGAAATATTAAAAAAAAATAACAATCAGTTCAGTTCAGTCACTCAGTTGTGTCCGACTCTTTGTGACCCCATGAATTGCAGCATGCCAGGCCTCCCTGTCCATCACCATCTCCCGGAGTTCACTCAGACTCACATCCATCGAGTCCGTGATGCCATCCAGCCATCTCATCCTAATCGTCCCCTTCTCCTCCTGCCCCCAACCCCCCCCAGCATCAGCGTCTTTTCCAATGAGTCAACTCTTTGCATGAGGTGGCCAAAGTACTGGAGTTTCAGCTTCAGCATCATTCCTTCCAAAGAAATCCCAGGGTTTGATCTCCTTCAGAATGGACTGGTTGGATCTCCTTGCAGTCCAAGGGACTCTCAAGAGTCTTCTCCAGCACCACAGTTCAAAAGCATCAATTCTTCGGTGCTCAGCCTTCTTCACAGCCCGACTCTCACATCCATACATGACCACAAGAAAAACCATAGCCTTGACTAGACGGACCTTAGTCGGCAAAGTAATGTCTCTGCTTTTGAATATGCTATCCAGGTTGGTCATAACTTTTCTTCCAAGGAGTAAGCGTCTTTTAATTTCATGGGTGCAGTCACCATCTGCAGTGATTTTGGAGCCCCCAGAAATAAAGTCTGCCACTGTTTCCACTGTTTCCAACTGTTTCCCCATCTATTTCCCAGGAAGTGATGGGACCGGATGCCATAATCTTCGTTTTCTGAATGTTGAGCTTTAAGCCAATTTTTTCACTCTCCTCTTTCACTTTCATCAAGAGGCTTTTTAGCTCCTCTTCACTTTCTGCCATAAGGGTGGTGTCATCTGCATATCTGAGATTATTGATATTTCTCCCGGCAATCTTGATTCCAGCTTGTGTTTCTTCCAGTCCAGCGTTTCTCATGATGTACTCTGCATAGAAGTACTCTGTGTATTTCCCCATCATAAACATGCATGCACTGGGTTGCTTAGCTACTGGTTTCATCCTCTCTCTCTCCATTTCATCTGTAAGCTCTGCGAGGTCAGGGATGGGTACACGGCCCAGTGCTCGGCACACAGGAAGTGATTGCTAAATATCTGTTGAGGAGAGAAGTCTGTGCCTGCTCAGTTGCTCAGTCGTGTCCAGCTCTTTGTGGCTCCATGAACTGTAGCCCGTCAGCTCCTCTGCCCATGGAATTCTCCAGGCAAGAACATTGGAGTGGGTTGCCATGCCCTCCTCCAGAGGATCTTTCAGAGGACCCAGGGATCAAAGACACATCTCCTGCATTACAGGCGGATTCTTTCCCACTAGCGCCACCTGGGGAGCCCGAAGAGAAACACACACATGAAGACCACAGGCTCTTGTCTCACCCAAGGGGCAGATTCTTAAGGACCTGCCTGCTGGTCCTGGGGACAGACCAGGCGTGAGTAGTGCTCAGAGTTCTGAAAATCCTGGCTTTCTCTCCCCTGAACAGTGCTGGAAGTGAAAATCCTGCCTGTTGGCAAGCACGAGAGTCAGCCACTCTCAGGATGGAGCCGAGTATCAGTCTCACCTGTGGGCATCTGACAATCAACCTGGGCTCGGTGACACCCCCAGGCCACAGTTTCTCTCAGTGTTACAAGGCACAGCCGTGATGACCCAGGAGAGTCTGCTGAGAGGGCCAGAGGAGTTCATGGCACTCAAACCCTGGCATGGAGTGGATGCCCCATGAAGGCACTGGCACCCATCCATCTGTCTCTATCTTCGGAAATCCAGAAGCAGCAAACGCTGCTCTGCTTTCATTATCTGCCATCAGAATGGCAGCTAATCACACGATCATTATTTATGAGAGCGATGGATTCAGCATTTTTATTCCGAACAGAAGCTGTTGACATTCCTAGAATAGTCCCTGGAGAGGGAAAGCCCATTGAAAATGCTCCTTCAGAAACAATTTGCAATCAGTGGGCCAGGCGTGGGTCCAGGGATGTGGTCCCTGCTGGTTCACACTGATAAGGGGAATAAAGAAAGCTTCCACTGGAGGCCAGGGCCAGGGGCGGGCAGGAGCCAGCAGAGAGCTGATATCTTAATGGGAGACAGCACTGCAGGGTTCTGGGGCTGCAGCTTGCCTGTCCCAGCTGACGTGGGCTGGGGGCATCTTGGCAGGGGGCAGAAGACGGCCCCGGGGAGTCCGGCCCCTTTCTGTTCACCTCTGCCATCCAGCCCATCCCTTTCTCTCTGACTCTCTGTCTTCTCTTTTTACCTGCCTTTTCTCTCCCTCCCTCTCTTCTTTCCTTGTTTTCCTTCGTTTTTTCCTCTTTAAAAATCACCCTTAATTACCCGAGTATTTCTGGTATTTACTCCTTGTAAACTATCACAGTTTTTAAGACAGATGTTCCTTTTGATCTTCCAAATGCAATCCTCACTTACTCCTCCTCCCCTTAGCAGACAGGAAGAGCTTGCTGTGTGTCCCTTCCGAGCTTTCTTTCTCTCCTTTTGCATATGTCCGTATACCCTAGTAAACATGTCTTTGCTGTGTGTCGTTCACATTATAAAGATAGCATTCTACTCTAGCTGTCATTCCATCACTTGCTTATTTTTAAAAAAGCAGCAACAGGACTTCCCTGGTGGTCCAGTGGCTCAGGCTCCGTGCTCCCAACGCAGGGGGCTCTAGTTCTATCCCTGACTAGATCCCATGTGCTGCAACAAAGTGTTCACACGTTGCAACTAAAGATCCACATGCCATGACTCGGCACAGCCAAATAAATAAATAAATATAAAGAAAACCTTTTTTTAGAAGAGAAGTTTTGGGGGACTTCCTTGGTGGCCCAGCGGTTAAGAATCCACCTGTCAATGCAGGGGACACGAGTCGGATCCCTGCTCTGGGAATATTCTACGTGCAGCAGGGCAACTAAGCTCGCGTGCCACAACCACTGAGTCTGTACTCTAGAGCCCCGGGGGCTGCAGCCGGTGAGCCCACGCACCTAGAGCTCCGTGCCTAGAGCTCCTGCTCTGCAATAAGAGAGGCCACCCCACTGACAGCCCCAGGCGCTGCAATGAGGCCCCAGCACAGCCAAAAATACATGAATACTTTTTAAAAAAGAGAGATGTTTTGGCTCCTGCAAAATTAAGAGGAAGGTTTCCCCCACACCTCCTGCCCCCACCCAAGCAAAGCTTCCCTCAGTATCAACACCCCCTGCAAAGCGGTCCACTTGTTACAACGGATGAACCCCCTGCAAAGTGGTCCACTTGTTACAACTGATGAACTTGCACTAAGCCCACAGTTTACCTTGCGGTTCCATCTTGGCTTTGTACATTCTGTGAGTTTGTGCAAACATATACCCTTATTACACTGGGCTGGCCAGAAAGTTCATTCAGGTTTTCTGTTATATCCAACGAACTTTTTGGCCAACCCAATAGTATCCACTGCCCTAGAAATCCTCGGTGCTCTCTACCTATTCAGCTCCGTTCCCCACCCCTCATTCCCAAGCAACCACTGATCTTTTCCCTGTCTCCATAGTTTTGTCTTTTCCGCAATGTCATATAGTCGGAACCGTACAATATGTAGCCTTTTCAGATTGTCTTCTTCCACTTAGTAATAATATGCATTTAATACGTCTTTTCACGGCTTGATAGCTCATTTCCTTTCAGCACTGAAAAGCATTCCATTGTCTGGATGTACCTCAATTTATGTTTCCATTCACCTACTGAATGGACATCTTGGCTGCTTCCAAGTTTTGGCAGTTATGAATAAAGCTGCTATAAATATCTATGCGAGTTTTTCTGTGGATGTAAGTTTCAGCTCCTTCGGGTAAATAACAATGAGTGGTATTGCTGCATAGCATTGCCAGAATATGTTTAGCTTTGTAAGAAGCCAGCAAAATGTCTGGAGAAGGCAATGGCACCCCACTCCAGCACTCTTGCCTGGAAAATCCCACAGATGGAGGAGCCTGGTAGGCTGCAGTCCATGGGGTCACCAGGAGTCGGACACGACTGAGTGACTTCACTTTTCACTTTCATGCTTTGGAGAAGGAAATGGCAACCCACTCCAGTGTTGTTGCCTGGAGAATCCGAGGGACGGGGAGACTGGTGGGCTTCAGTCTATGGGGTCACACAGAGTTGGACACGACCGAAGCGACTTAGCAGCAGCAGCAGCAGCAGCAGCAAAATGTCGTCCACAGTGACTGCACCATTTTGCAGTAAACGAGGACCACCAGCAATAATCCCACCAGCAATAAGCGAGAACTCCCTGCGCTCCAGATCCCCACCAGCATCCGATGCTGTCAGTGTTCCTGATTTTAGCCATTCTAATAGGTAGCTCATTGTCATTTCAATTTGCATTTCTCTGATGACATATGATGTGGGGCATCTTTTCGTTTGCTTATTTGCTATCTGCATATCTTCTTCAGTGAGATGTCTGTTAAGATCTTATGATTTTTAAATTGGGTTGTTTGTTTTCTTATTGCTGAGTTTTAAGAGTTCTTTGTGCATGCTGGATATGTCTTTTGCAAATATTTTTCCCAGTCCATGACTTGCCTTCTCATTCTTTTGCTCTCATCTTCTGCAGAGCAGAAGTTTTTAATGTTAATGGAGTCCCGTCCAATCAATTATTTCCTTCATGGATTGTTCCTTTGGTGTTGTTTAAAAAGCCATCACGATACCCAAAGGAAATCAACCTTGAATATTCATTGGAAGGACTGATACTGAAGCCTAAGCTCCAATAGTTTGGCCACCTGATGTCAAGAGCCTTCTCACTGGAAAAGACCCTGATGCTGGGAAAGATTGAAGGCAGAAGGAGAAGGGGATGAGGTGGTTGGATGGCATCACCAACTCAAAGGGCATGAGTTTGAGTAAGCTCTGGGAGATGGTGAAAGAGAGAGAAGCCTGGCATGCTGCAGTCCATGGGGTCACAAAGAGTCAGACGTGACTGAGTGATTGAACAACAAGTCGTCACCATACACAAAGTCGAATAATTTTATCCTATATTATCTTCTAGGAGTTTTCTCATTTTGCATTTTATATGTAGGTATATTTAGATCTATGACCCACTGTAAGTTAATTTTTGTGAAGGGTGTCAGGTCTGTATCTGGATTCATTTTTCTACATGTGAACGTATAGTTGTTGCAGAACCATTTTCTGAAGAGACTCCATTTCAATGCCTTTGCTCATTTATCAAGGATCAGTTGATCATATTTATCTGGATCTTTCTGGGCTCTCCATTGTGTCCCATTGATCTATTTGTCTGTTCTTTATTAGCACACTGTCTTGGTTACTCTAACTTTATAGCAAGTCTTAAAGTCACGTAGTGCCTGTCCTCAGCTTTGTCCTTCTTCAATGCTGTTTCACGTTCAAGGTTGTACGGCTAGTGACCAGTGGCCCTGACTCAAGTCCTGGACTCTTATCCCTGCATGGAAGAGGGGAGGAGACAAGGGTGAGAAGGACAGCTAAGGTGGGATCACGGGGGTCCTTGAGAACCAGACTGAGGCACAAGGATCTTGTCCTGATGGCACTGGGGAGCCAAAGAAGGTTCTTGAGCAGCAGAGTGACCGGAAGCCTTGGGAAGATTAATCGGTGATGGTGCCATGAGTCTGATGGAGGGAGAGGTGTGGGAATCGAGAGGCATTCAGGAGGCGGCTGCGGTTATCCGGGAAGGGATGATGGTGCCATGAAGAGAAACCCTAACAACCAGCCCTGCACAAAGAACTCCCAGCTGTCCACCAGGAGGGCCACTCGGGGGCCACTCCGTATACCCTGATGCACATCATATCGTGGAGCTGGACTCACTGCTGGCTCTAGAGATGGGCAAATGCCCTAAGCCTGGCCAACCAGGACAAATTCATCATCCCCATAGGGGTGATTAGTCCAGGAAGGAGCGCATGATGAAAGCTGGCCCAGAGGGAATGCATCCCAGACGTTTGCTGATGAAGGGTGCCTGTCTAAAATCAAGGCCAAACCAGAGGCAAATGTAGTCAAGGAACAGTGAGAGTGAAACTCAGTCATAGTGAGTCCTAATGATATCATCTGAGCTCCTGGGTCCAGCCATGCCTGAAGTAGCCTGGAACTTTTATTCTTATGTGACCCCCAAAGCCCTCCTCCTAAACAGTGTTCAGATAAGCTAATCTGCATTGGGATTCTTTTGCTTACAACCTAAAGTGTCCTGCGGGCTTCGCAGGTGGCACTAGTGGTAAAGAATCCACCCGCCAATGCAGGAGATGCAAAAGACATGGGTTCACAGAAAAATAAACGATCCAATCAAAAAATGGGCCAAAGAACTAAACAGACATTTCTCCAAATAAGACATCCACATAGCTAACAAACACACGAAAAGATGCTGAACATCACTCATTATCAGAGAAATGCAAATCAAAACCACAGTGAGGTACCATCTCACACAGGTCAGGATGGCTGCGATCCAAAAGTCTACAAACAATAAATGCTGGAGAGGATGTGACGTGAAGGGAACCCTCTTACACTGTTGGTGGGAATGCAAACTAGTACAGCCACTGTGGAGAAAATTCTGGAGAGTCCTTAAAAAACTAGAAATAGAACTACCATACGACCCAGTCATCCCGCTGCTGGGCACACACACTGAGGAAACCAGAACTGAAAGAGACACATGTACCCCAGTGTTCACTGAAGCACTGTTTACAATACCTAGGACATGGAAGCAACTTACACGTCCATCGGCAGACAAATGGATAAGCAGTTTGTGGTACATATACACAACGGAATACTACTCAGCTATAAAAAAGAACACATCTGAGTCAGTTTGAATTAGGTGGATGAAACTGGAGCCTATTATACAGAGTGAAGTAATTCAGAAAGAGAAACACCAGTACAGTGTATTAATGCATATATAGAGAATTTAGAAAGATAGTAATGATGACCTACATGCAAGACAGCAGAAGAGACACAGGTGTAAAGAAGAGACTTTTGGACTCTGTGGGAGAGGGCGAGGGTGGGATGATATGAGAGAATAGCGTTGAAACATGTATATTACCATATGTGAAATAAATGACCAGTGCAAATTCTATGCATGATGTAGAGCACTCAAAGCTGGTGCTCTGGGACAACCCAGAGGGCTGGGGTGGGGAGGGAGGTGGGAGAGGGCTTCAGGATGGTGGGACACATGTCCACCCATGGCTGAGTCATGTTGATGTATGGCAGAAACTACCATGATATTGTAAAGTAGTTAGCCTCCAATTAAATTAATTAAACAAAAAGACACGGGTCCAATCCCTGGGTGGGGGAGAGCCCCTGAAGTAGGAAATGGCAACCCACTCCAGTATTCTTGCCTAGGAAATTCCATAGACAGAGGAGCCTGCTGGGCTACGGTCTGCAGGGTGGCAAAGAGTCAGACACGAATAAGCACCCACAGACACTCTTTCTCCTAAAGTGTCCTGACTGACACACCAGTCACCTGGATCGGGGTCAGCAATCTACAGCCCATGGGCCAAGGTCAGCCTACCGCCTGTTTTTCTAAGTAGAGTTGTTTTGGAACACAACCCTGCCCATTTGTTTACGTGTCATCTGTGGCTGTTCCTGCACCGCACGGCAGAATTGAATAGTTCTGACAGAGACCCTATGACCCACAAAGCCTCACATATTTTTTTATATGGACTTTTACAAAAACATACATCAACGCATGACCTAGCTCAATCTCTCTCACCTCTTACTAAGGTGGAAACGGGGGCCCAGAGAAGGGCTTGCCTAACATTGGGGCGGAGCCAGCCTAGAATCCAGACTTTCTGACACCCAGGCTAGAGTGCCTGGTTCTGCCTTTGCTTGTCCCCAGACACTGCCCTGAAGTGTCCACGTGTCCTTCTGGAGGGTGTCTGGTTCACTTGACAGTGGAATCCCCCTTGTAGGCCCAAACAAAATCCTTCTCTGTGGCCTCCCTGTGAAGCTCCTGGGAGTGGCAGAGAGCCAGGGAAATTGAATTCCATAAATAACCAAGCCTGACAGCCCAGCCAGTCCTTCTTGCCTCCCCTAGTGACCTGGTAAATGGAACTGGAGCAGACACGGAGGACGATTGTCTTGATGGGGACCCCGTCCACCTCCTGCAGGTGCCCTCCTGGCCAGGGGGCCCAGGAACAGGGGAGGGCCCACTTGTATTAATAAAATGCTTTTACATCATTTAAACAAGACAAGGTGGGGATCTGAAGACTCGTGCATCTTCCCATCACTTCATGGCAAATAGACGGGGAAAAAATAGAAACAGTGACAGATTACTTTCTTAGGCTCCAAAATCACTGCAGACAGTGACTGCAGCCATGAAATTAAAAGACGCTTGCCCCTTGGAAGAAAAGCTATGACAAACCTAGACTGTATATTAAAAAGCAGAGACATCACTTTGCCAACAAAGTCCATATAGTCAAAGCTATGGTTTTTCCTGTAGTCATGTATAGATGTGAGAGCTGGACCATAAAGAAGACCAAGCATTGAAGAACTGATGTTTTTGAACTGTGGTGTTGGAGAAAACTCTTGAGAGTCCCTTGGATTGCAAGATCAAGCCAGTCAATTCTAAAGGAAATCAACTCTGAATAATCATTGGAAGGGCCGATGCTGAAGCTGAAACTCCAGTTCTTTGGCCACCTGATGCAAAGAGCTGACTCATTGGAAAAGACCCTGATCCTGGGATAGACTGATGGCAGGAGAAGAAGGGGGCGATAGATGACTGAGATGGTTGGATGGCATCACCGACTCAGTGGACATGAGTTTGAGCAAACTCCGGGAGATGGTGAAGTACAGGGAAGCCTGGAACGTGGGAGTCCGTGGGGTTGCAGAGAGCTGGACATGACTGAGCAACAGCTGTCTTAAGGAGGCTAGGAGGTGATCTGGATCACTGTGGGTAGAGCTGGGAGGGCTCAGAGGCATAAGGGATGTGCAGTCACAGAAGGTTTCCTGGAGGAGGCAGTCTAGAGTATTCAAAGCAAAACATGTTCAGGAAACGCCCAGGAAAACCTTTGCTGCCTCTCTGAACCCTGCCTGCTCCCAGCTGTCCACACTCCAGCCACACGGCCATAACCCAAACTTGCCAGACCCACTCCTGCCTCGGGACCTTGGCAGCTGCTGTTTGCCCAGGCAGGAGTCCCTGAGTCTCAGACCTTTGCGTTGCTGGTTTCTTCTCATTACTGGGTCTCAGCCTGCTTGTCACCACCTCTGAGAAGCCTTCCGTCACCACCTGTCTGAGAGCTGCTGCCTGGGCCTAATTGGTCTCCCTCTCGTCCTCCTGGTTTTCATCCATCTCTGGCCTCTAGAATTGTCCCTGGCCTGGGGCAGGGAGAGATCAATAGTATTTGTTAGGCGAGTGACTGAGGAAGCAGCACGTCCCCCCAGGAACTTACAGTTTAGTGGAGGAGACACGAGCCCCCTGGAGGGTGAGCGGCCCCACGAAGGGATGGAGTGCAGCAGGGCAGGCAGCCCTTAGGAAGCAGGTGAGACTTCCTGGAGGAGGGCAGGTGGGCAGGAGTGAGCTGGCAAAGTGTGAAGGAAACTGGAGGAGGGAAGCATCAGAGGTGAGGGAGCGTGGGGGGAGGAACTCAGTGCTAGAGCAGAGAGAGCAGGGACTTCCCTGGCGGTCCAGTGGCTAAGGCTCCGGGCGCCCAGTGCAGAGGGCCCAGGTTCAATCCCCGGTCCGGGAACAAGATCCCACCTGCTGCAACCAAGGATCCCAACGGCCACAACTAAGACCCAGAACAGCCAAATAAATACATATATTTGAAAAATAAAAAGAGCAGAGGGGAGGTAGGACTGAGAGGCCAGACAGGTAGGCAAGGCTCAAGGCCAGGGCCAGCCTCAGCTCTTAGGGAGGCTGGACTCCATCCCAGGCCAGGAGAGCAGTTGAGCGGGGGCATGACAAAGGCTGCCCTGGGCACGAGAGGCTCATTTCAAGGATGTATTGGAATCAGAAATCAGGACCAAGTTGGTGGGGTCGCCTTCCCTCCTGGAAAGGGGGAGCGTGGTCACCAGAGAAGAAGATGGGGTGACCTGTATCCTCTGCTCCACTGCCGCACCAGCGTCCACATTCAGGGCTGGGTCCTGCTGTAGCCCAGGCCTGGCCCCTCTAGGCTGCTATCAGGCGGCTTCCTGGAAGAGGTGACCTGGAGCAGCCCTGGCCCCAGTGTGAACAGGGAGACCTTAGCGAGAGACTCGGGTGTGTGAATGTGTGCACCTCTCAGTGGCTCGGTTTCCTCGTCGGCTGTACAGGGCGAGGAGCAGCTTCTCTGTCTTGGGCCCAAATGAGACGGTGCAGGTCAAGTGCTGAGCACAGAGCCAGGACTAGAACCTGGCAGAGGTGACTATTAGGGGCTGGCTCGTTCTGGCCCCACAAAGGTTCCTACACAGCAGGCGGGGAGAGGTGAGTTGGGAGTGGGAGAGTGTTGCTGGAGGTCTGGGGCAGCCTAAGGCATTTGGGGGGCTCCCCAGGTGATGCTAGTGGTAAAGAACCATCTGCCAAGGCAGGAGACACGGGTTTGATCTCTGGATTGGCAAGATCCCCTGGAGTAGCAAATGGCAACCCGCTCCAGCGTTCTTGCCTGGAGAATCCCATGGACAGAGGCGCCTGGGGCGCTACAGTCCATGGGGATACAAAGAGTAGGATGCAACTGAGTGACTAAGCATGCACAAGGCATTTTGGAGACCCCAGAATCCCTTCTGGATGATCCTTGTCTTTGGCGGTGGCTCAGTACTGCATCTGTCTGCTGGGCTCCCAGCCCCCTGTGGCAGCTCCGAGAGTCGGTCCTGGGTCCGGGAGGCACCTCAGCCTCTGGAGCTGCTGGCCGGTCCTGCCGCCATCGCTGTGCAGCCTCGGTTCTCGGGCCAGGTGGAGACGGCCCAGCGGATGCGTGGAAGGTGACAGATGGCCACAAATGAGGGGTGAATGAACCTGCTAAACCATCAGCTGGGAAATTGAGCATCTCGCCTCCCATCTGTGACGGCTTCTTCTCCGGGGACGGGAGCGTATGTTGGGGTATGAGTGTGGGGGGCGTTTGCTGTACATGCAGATGGATGCAGTGCCGTGGTGTGGGCTTGTGGCACACAGGTACATACATGCTTGCACGTGTGTGCACACACTTACTTGTATACACACACATAAACTTGCACACACATGCTCACACCCTCCCCTGACTCACATTCTTCCCATCACACACACTCCTATTTGCCCATTCAAGCACAGGCTCTTGTGCACACCATTTACACACTTTTTTTTACACTCAGAAACACCAACTGACACCTGTGCACACCCAGAAGCACAAGGTACCCCAAAAGATAGATTTGTGCAGCTGTACTTTCTCACAGTCACCAAGAGCCACTGAGACACACGGTAGTCACGTATGGATAAGAGAGCTGGACCCTGAAGAAGGCTGAGCATCAAAGAATTGATGCTTTCCAGCTGTGGTCCTGGGGAAGACTCTCGAGAGTCCCTCAGACTGCCGGGAGATCAAACCAGTCCATCCTAGAGGAATCACCTTGAATATTCACTGGAAGGATTGATGCTGAAGCTAAAGCTCCAATACTTCGGCCACCTGATGTGAAGAGGTGACTCACTGGAAAAGACCCTGATGCTGGGAAAGATTGAGGGCAGGAGAAGGGGGATGACAGAGGAAGAGATGGTTGGATGGCATCACCGACTCAATGGACATGAGTTTGAGCAAGCTCTGGGAGATGGTGGAGGACAGGGAGTGTGCGGTACATGGGGTCTAAAGACTTGGCACAACTGAGCAGCTCGAGACAGCAACTGACACGCACAGCTTCGCACAGCCCTGCATCCGAGTGGGGCAGGCTGGCTCCCATTCAAGGGTGTTCCTGGCTTTCCCTCAGGGAGGGGCCACTTCCCATGGGACCAGGCCTAATCACGTGACCAGCTCCAGCCCCTGAAACTGGAGGGGAAGAGCCGTGTGTCCCTCTGGGTGGGAGCCTGCAGAGCCAGCTCCCATTTCCTCCACGCTCTGCTTTGCCTCTGCTGTGGGGATCAGTGGCACTCCGGGAAGACGCTGCCCATTTACACTTGGCCCAGGGAGCAGCTGGCAGGGTGCAGAGCCAGAGGTGACCCTAGAAGTAATTCAGATGCTGGGAAGTAAATCTTCATCATTATGAGCTACTGTGATCTGGGGACCACTTGTTACTGCAACATGGTGTAGCCTCGGCTAAGAGAAACAACACACACACACACACACAAACACGTCTCACAAACATACTATGAGATAATAAATAAATAAATAAATACTTATTGATTGATTGATCTCTGCCCCCAGTTCCTGGCACAGAGCCCCTGAAACTCTTGGAACTTCCTAAATGACAGGAGTGGTTTACATTTGGTGGGCTACTGGGTGGCTTTAGGATAGGTGCTGGTCCCCAGAAAGACCAAGCTATGATCAGAAGCTTGGAACTTTCAGCCCCACCCCTTACTCTCTAGGAAAAGAAGAGGGTCTGGAGATTGAGTTAATTGGGACTATATGATGGTGGTTGGAGAAGGCAATGGCACCCCACTCTAGTACTCTTGCCTGGAAAATCCCATGGACGGAGGAGCCTGGTAGGCTACACTCCATGGGGTCACAAAGAGTCGGATGCGACTAAGCGACTTCACTTTCACTTTTCACTTTCATGCACTGGAGAAGGAAATGGCAACCCACTCCAGTGTTCTTGCCTGGAGAATCCCAGGGACGGGGGAGCCTGGCGGGCTGCCGTCTATGGGGTTGCACAGAGTCAGACATGACTGAAGCGACTTAGCAGCAGCAGCAGCATGATGGTGGTGGTGGGGGTTGAGCTGCTAGGTCATGTTTGACTCTTGCGACCCCATGGACTGTAGCCCACCAGGTTCCTCCGACCATGGGATTCTACAGGCAAGAACACGGGAATAGGTCGCCATGCCCTTCTCCTGGGGATTTTCGACCCAGGGATCAAACCTATGTCTCTTATATCTCCTGCATTAACAGATTCTTTACTGCTACTGTCACCTGGGAAACTTGAGACTCTTCTGGACCTTTCTGTACGTACCTCTTCATCTAGCTGCTCACCCATATCCTTTGTTATATAAAAAAGCAGTGACTAAAGTATGTGTTTCCCTGAGTCCTATGAGCCATTCTAGCAAATGATCAAGCCCAAGGTGGGAGTCTTGGGGACCCTGACTTCTGTCTGGTTGGTGAGAGCTATAGCTGCACTCAGGACCTGTGCGCAGATGGACAGAACTGCGCTCAGGACGTGCGACTGGTGTCTGAAGTGGGGGCAGTCTTGTGGGACCGAGGCCGTAATGTGTGGGATCTGACTCTGACTCCAGGTAGACAGCGTTGGCACTGAGTCCAATTGCAGGACTCCCAGCTGGGGTTGCAGAATTGCTTGAGGTGTGCGAAACCCACAAGCTGGAGTCAAAAGTGCTGTGAGTGTGGTCACAGTGTGAGAGCAGAGGAGAAACAGCAGGGAGCATCTTTTCTTATGTACACAGAGGCTCAGGGCTCCTGCAGGGCATACACACACACACACACACCACTGAAGAAGGCTGAGCATCAAAGAATTGATGCTTTCCAGCTGTGGTCCTGGGGAAGACTCTCGAGAGTCCCTCAGACTGCCGGGAGATCAAACCAGTCCATCCTAGAGGAATCAACCTTGAATATTCACTGGAAGGATTGATGCTGAAGCTAAAGCTCCAATACTTCGGCCACCTGATGTGAAGAGGTGACTCACTGGAAAAGACCCTGATGCTGGGAAAGATTGAGGGCAGGAGAAGGGGGATGACAGAGGAAGAGATGGTTGGATGGCATCACCGACTCAATGGACATGAGTTTGAGCAAGCTCTGGGAGATGGTGGAGGACAGGGAGTGTGCGGTACATGGGGTCTAAAGACTTGGCACAACTGAGCAGCTCGAGACAGCAACTGACACGCACAGCTTCGCACAGCCCTGCATCCGAGTGGGGCAGGCTGGCTCCCATTCAAGGGTGTTCCTGGCTTTCCCTCAGGGAGGGGCCACTTCCCATGGGACCAGGCCTAATCACGTGACCAGCTCCAGCCCCTGAAACTGGAGGGGAAGAGCCGTGTGTCCCTCTGGGTGGGAGCCTGCAGAGCCAGCTCCCATTTCCTCCACGCTCTGCTTTGCCTCTGCTGTGGGGATCAGTGGCACTCCGGGAAGACGCTGCCCATTTACACTTGGCCCAGGGAGCAGCTGGCAGGGTGCAGAGCCAGAGGTGACCCTAGAAGTAATTCAGATGCTGGGAAGTAAATCTTCATCATTATGAGCTACTGTGATCTGGGGACCACTTGTTACTGCAACATGGTGTAGCCTCGGCTAAGAGAAACAACACACACACACACACACAAACACGTCTCACAAACATACTATGAGATAATAAATAAATAAATAAATACTTATTGATTGATTGATCTCTGCCCCCAGTTCCTGGCACAGAGCCCCTGAAACTCTTGGAACTTCCTAAATGACAGGAGTGGTTTACATTTGGTGGGCTACTGGGTGGCTTTAGGATAGGTGCTGGTCCCCAGAAAGACCAAGCTATGATCAGAAGCTTGGAACTTTCAGCCCCACCCCTTACTCTCTAGGAAAAGAAGAGGGTCTGGAGATTGAGTTAATTGGGACTATATGATGGTGGTTGGAGAAGGCAATGGCACCCCACTCTAGTACTCTTGCCTGGAAAATCCCATGGACGGAGGAGCCTGGTAGGCTACACTCCATGGGGTCACAAAGAGTCGGATGCGACTAAGCGACTTCACTTTCACTTTTCACTTTCATGCACTGGAGAAGGAAATGGCAACCCACTCCAGTGTTCTTGCCTGGAGAATCCCAGGGACGGGGGAGCCTGGCGGGCTGCCGTCTATGGGGTTGCACAGAGTCAGACATGACTGAAGCGACTTAGCAGCAGCAGCAGCATGATGGTGGTGGTGGGGGTTGAGCTGCTAGGTCATGTTTGACTCTTGCGACCCCATGGACTGTAGCCCACCAGGTTCCTCCGACCATGGGATTCTACAGGCAAGAACACGGGAATAGGTCGCCATGCCCTTCTCCTGGGGATTTTCGACCCAGGGATCAAACCTATGTCTCTTATATCTCCTGCATTAACAGATTCTTTACTGCTACTGTCACCTGGGAAACTTGAGACTCTTCTGGACCTTTCTGTACGTACCTCTTCATCTAGCTGCTCACCCATATCCTTTGTTATATAAAAAAGCAGTGACTAAAGTATGTGTTTCCCTGAGTCCTATGAGCCATTCTAGCAAATGATCAAGCCCAAGGTGGGAGTCTTGGGGACCCTGACTTCTGTCTGGTTGGTGAGAGCTATAGCTGCACTCAGGACCTGTGCGCAGATGGACAGAACTGCGCTCAGGACGTGCGACTGGTGTCTGAAGTGGGGGCAGTCTTGTGGGACCGAGGCCGTAATGTGTGGGATCTGACTCTGACTCCAGGTAGACAGCGTTGGCACTGAGTCCAATTGCAGGACTCCCAGCTGGGGTTGCAGAATTGCTTGAGGTGTGCGAAACCCACAAGCTGGAGTCAAAAGTGCTGTGAGTGTGGTCACAGTGTGAGAGCAGAGGAGAAACAGCAGGGAGCATCTTTTCTTATGTACACAGAGGCTCAGGGCTCCTGCAGGGCATACACACACACACACACACCCCACTCCCCTGTGCTCACACGCTCTCCCCAGCACACACCAGGTTAGTCTGACAAGCAGTGCATCCAGCCTCTGGTCAGGAACAGGGCGAGCTGGGACAGGATGAGGTGGGAACGGAGGTGTAGGTCGGTGATGGGGCTGTGTGTGCGCGCTCAGTCGTGTCTGACTCCCTGCAACCCCAGGGACTGTAGCCGCCAGGCTCCTCTGTCCATGGGATTCTCCAGGCAAGAATACTGGGGTGGGTTGCCATTTCTTCCTCCAGGGGCTCTTTCTGACCCAGGGGTCGCACCTGAGTCTCTTGCATCTCAAACTGGTAGGTGGATTCTTTACCACTGCTCTACCTGGGAAGCCTGTAGAGCTTCTGTGGTTGAATTGTTTCCTTATTAGGGGATTTTCTGTTGTCAAAGGATGCAGAGCTTGAGTGAGGCAAGATTCCGAGGGTCAAGGAGCACTTCCTGAGGGTCAAGGAGCACTTCCCGGGGAGTCAGGAGTCAGGAAACTTGGCGTTGGGCCTGGCGTGGCCATGTTCCCTTCTCTGCTCTGCACCTACCTCCCTGGGGATGGGCACTGCTTTGAATCTAGGAAGGAAGGAGACTGGTCAAACCTGAACAATAATAATAAACAGCCCAACGCAGCCTTCCCCAGGCATGGAGTCAGACTCTTCCTGAGCTGGAGTCCTCTGGTGGAACCCTCACAGGGGCCCTCTGAGATCTCAGGGTCAATGGATTAAAATCCCCTTGGCAGATATCTGTGGGTGGCTCCCAGCCTGCAAATGCTGGTGCTAGACGTGGGTGATGCCATGGTGACCCCCCGAGCTCATAGACTCAGCTGACCGGAATCCACGGCAGGAGGGGCACGCATGATCTTGGGATGGAATGACATGCGGTCCCAGGGACAAGTGGACACGTCTTGGGGAAGTCTGATTTCCCTCAGCAGGGCTAACTAAGCCGGGCCTTCAGAAGCTAACGAGGACATGCGTTTTGGTGACAGAAAGACCTGGATTCACGTCTTAGCTCCGCTGCTTCCTGGATATGGAACTTTGGGTAAGGACTTACCCTGACCAGGTTCCTCATCTGTAAAGTGGATATAATCATGGCTATAATCATTGTTGGGTTGTTGTGGTAAGGATGAAATGAGAAGATGCTCAGAACAGCCCCAGGCAGGGCCTGTCTTTGCTTAAAGGCTCATATCTGATGCTCCTTCCTCCAGGAAGCCTTCAAGATCTCTTTTCCCTCCGAACTTACGGAGCAGTTTGTACCTGATTAAAACACCATTCCCACTGAGCTTGAAATAGAGTTTGTGTGTGTGTGTGTGTGTGTGTGTGTGTGTGTGTGTGCGCGCGCATACACTTAGTTGTGTCTGACTCTTTGCAACTCCATAGACTGCAGCCTGCCAGGCTTCTCTATCCTTGGGATTTCCCAGGCAAGAAGACTGGATTGGGGCGCCATTCTCTTCTCCAGGGGATCTTTCCCACCCAGGGATTTAACCTGTGTCTGTCTCTTGCAGTGACAGGCGGGTTCTTTACCAGCCGAGCCACATTACCCTGGAGAATTAGCGTTTACTCAGTAGGGAATTGTGTGTTTTCTTAAGACCCATCTCTGTATCAGGCCCAGGACTGGGGGCTGGAGTGTGGGGGTGAGTAGGAGGTTGCTGCCCCCCCAAATGCCCCACCCATGTGCCTGTTATAAGGCTGAGGCCGTGGCCAAGCTCTGTTTTACCCCACTGTTTGTGGGGCTCAGAGACAGGGCCACAGGGCTGCCCTAGGGACTGGCAGGGTGGGAAGGACTCCAGCCTGTAGTCATGTCCAAGCTCTGTTCCTTTCTTACTCTGTGACCTTGGGCAAGCCTGGGACCTCCCTGAGCCTCAGTGCCTCTACCTGCGTGCCAAATGGCAGGGGTTGGGCCTGGCAGGGGCTGGCCTGATACTCTAGGTGCCCCTGGGCGCTGGCCCTGCAGATCTGCTGAGCACGAGCCTGTCCTCACGTGGGAGGACGGTGGGTGGCCCAGAGCCCACCCTAGGCTCTTCTCCCCCAGGCCCTGATTGTGTCCTGCAGAGGAAGCTGAGGAGGGTTAACGCGGAGCTCTCGGAAGGCTGCCCTTTGTCTGGGACGACTTGAATTAGCATCTGCGGGCTGATCAGAGTCCGGGTATTAATGAGCCATTGAGTCAGAGCCAGGTTTCCAGTGCGCTGTGCTGTTGATGGATTAATCGCTTCTGACAGCTCTGAATGCCGACTCTGTGCTCATCCTCACAGCAAGCCTGGGGTGGCCGCTGGCTGAGCTGCCCGGGGCCCAGGCCACCCCTCGCCCCCAGCAGCATTTCCGCAGCTCAGCCTGGGTTCTCGGCCTCTTTAACCGACTCCACCCTCGTTCCTTTCCATCCACCACTTTTCCTTGATTCCTAATCCAGTCCCACCCAGGCCAGATCACTCAGCAGCCCCAGTTAGAATAGCGGGTGAATGCTGAAACACGGTCTCATCTCTTGGGCAGCACTGTGCTGAAAATCGCATGCTCTCAGAAGCTCATTTCCTCCCTGGGAAGACAGGTGCTTTGTTTGGATGAATATTTGAATACTTTTGGGGCAGACTGGGGTGAGGAATGCAAATTGAGGGCAGAGCAGAATTGTCTGAGCAGTAAAGAGGATTTTTAGAGACTGTGCGGGGAGAAGAGAAAGGAAGAGTGCAGACATGCTCTGGTTGCTCCTTCTGTCTTGACCTTTGGGCAATTCCTTGACCACTCCGTGACCTTTTGTACCCCTGGGCCTTTGCTTGAGCTGTTCCCTCTACTTGGAATGCCCAGGTCTCTCTTCTCGGTTCAAGACAACTCCTAATCACACTTCGAAGCCCACTCTACATTCTCCAATTAACCCTTTCTAGGTTTCCACTCAACTCTGAAAAGACTGCCTCAGAGGTGAAATTAAGGAAACAATTCCATTCACCGTTGCATCAAAAAGAATAAAATACCTAGGAATAAACCTACCCGAGGAGTCAAAAGACCTATACTCTGAAAACTATAAAAACACCAATGAAAGTAACCTATATTGTGTACAGAATTTGAAAAAGAATGAACACATGTATAACTGAATCACTTTGCTATACACTTGAAATTAGCACGACACTGTAAATGAAGTATACTCTAATATAATTTTTTTTAAAAAAGAGCAAAAGTTCCTAAAAAAAAAAACAAAACCAAACAACAACTCTTGGGTCTTCCCTGGTGGCTTGGTAGTAAAGAATCCTCTTGCCAATGTAGGAGACGTGGGCTCGATCCCTGGTCTAGGAAGACCCTACATGCCGTGGAGTAACAAGCCCGTGTGTCCCAACTATTGAGGCTGTGCTCTGGAGTCTGGAAATCACAACAAATGAGTCCACGTGGCACAACTACGAAACCCATGCTCTATAAGAGGAGCCACCGCCGTGAGAAGCCTGTGTACCGCAACTGGAGAGCAGCCCCTGCTCGGTACAGCGAGAGAAACGCCTGTGCAGCAGCGAAGACCCAGCACAGACGCACATAAACAAGACTATGCTTTCAAATGGTAGGGGAACATATGTTAAAAAAAAAAAAAACAACACACCTGCCTCAGGGCCTCCCTGGTGGCTCAGAGGGTAGAGTACTTGCCAGCACTGCAGAGGATGCAGTTTTGATCTCTAGGTCAGGAAGATCCCCTGGAGGAGGGCATGGCAACCCACTCCAGTATTCTTGCCTGGAGAATCCCACGGACAGAGGAGCCTGGCGGGCTACAGTCCATGAGGTCACAAAGAGTCGGACACGACTGAAGTGACTTCCCAAGCATGTAAGCTCGCTGGAAGCCTGGCTGAGAGCTCCCTGAGGGCAGAGACCTTGTCTCACTCAACAGTGTAGCCCTAGGCACATCTGCTGCGGTCAGGCATCTGCGATGACCACACTCTGACCAGCCTCATCTGCAGCTATGGGCTCCTCCCTTCAGAGCAGGCCTGCCTTCAGCAGAAGGCTAGTATTTGAGCAAACGTGACTGTTTCTCCTGTTCGGTAGGAGTGCCACGGCCTCAGCCTGCTGCTTGAGGGACTGGCAGGCAGCCCAGGGAGCTGGAGGAGGATGAGAAGGGCCGCCCTGATGGCCTGGTGCCTCCTGAAAGCGGTGTTCTGAGGGGAAACAGTTGTCACAAGGCTTCTGATCATCGTCCCTGCGTGGGGCTGGCTTTCATGTCTGTGATCACACCAGCCCCCTGAGGCTGCGCTGGTGGTGGGAAACAGGGCTGGCGGGGCAGCTGGATCACAGCAAAGACCGCCAGCCTCCCGCCAGGCCCAGCTGTCTGTCTGTGGGGCCCAGATTCCAGACTCCGTGCGCAGTGTGGCTTCCACCAGCTCCTCGCCCTTTGCTGCCTCTTGTCCCTCCATAAAGTACGTGGTTAAACTGTGAAGAGGCACAAGGATTCTCACTCGCTCATTCATGCGTTACTAAATTCTCTTCTCAACCTGGTAGCCAGGGGGATTCTGTTAAATGACTAGACCCCTCCTCTGTTCAGAAGCCACTACCCTCAGAGTAAAAATCAAAGCCGCTGCAGTGGCCTCTGTGGCAGGATCTGGGCTGGCGGTGCCCTCCTGGGAAGCCCAGCCCCGGCCTCAGCCACATGGACCTCCTGGGTGCTTCTGTGCTCTGCACACGGGCCGGCTCCTGCCTCAGCAGTCTCTCTTCACCAGCCCCTTTGCCTGGGACATGGCTCCCTCACATGGGACCCTCCTGGCCTCACCTCTGGTGAGCCCTTAAATGCTACCATCTTTAGAATCTTTCTCTGATCACTCTATTCTCTTTTTAGCCCTCCCTCAGCATTCCCAATCTTCTCTATTTTACACACACACATATAGTCCATATATATATATACATACACAACTATCTCCTTAAGTTTTCCACAGCATTTGTTGCCTTTTAAAGGCCTACATATTTGCTTGTCTATTTATCAGAATTAAAAGGACACCAGGGCAGGAGTTTAAGTGACTTCCCAAGCATGTAAGCTCGCTGGAAGCCTGGCTGAGAGCTCCCTGAGGGCAGAGACCTTGTCTCACTCAACAGTGTAGCCCTAGGCACATCTGCTGCGGTCAGGCATCTGCGATGACCACACTCTGACCAGCCTCATCTGCAGCTATGGGCTCCTCCCTTCAGAGCAGGCCTGCCTTCAGCAGAAGGCTAGTATTTGAGCAAACGTGACTGTTTCTCCTGTTCGGTAGGAGTGCCACGGCCTCAGCCTGCTGCTTGAGGGACTGGCAGGCAGCCCAGGGAGCTGGAGGAGGATGAGAAGGGCCGCCCTGATGGCCTGGTGCCTCCTGAAAGCGGTGTTCTGAGGGGAAACAGTTGTCACAAGGCTTCTGATCATCGTCCCTGCGTGGGGCTGGCTTTCATGTCTGTGATCACACCAGCCCCCTGAGGCTGCGCTGGTGGTGGGAAACAGGGCTGGCGGGGCAGCTGGATCACAGCAAAGACCGCCAGCCTCCCGCCAGGCCCAGCTGTCTGTCTGTGGGGCCCAGATTCCAGACTCCGTGCGCAGTGTGGCTTCCACCAGCTCCTCGCCCTTTGCTGCCTCTTGTCCCTCCATAAAGTACGTGGTTAAACTGTGAAGAGGCACAAGGATTCTCACTCGCTCATTCATGCGTTACTAAATTCTCTTCTCAACCTGGTAGCCAGGGGGATTCTGTTAAATGACTAGACCCCTCCTCTGTTCAGAAGCCACTACCCTCAGAGTAAAAATCAAAGCCGCTGCAGTGGCCTCTGTGGCAGGATCTGGGCTGGCGGTGCCCTCCTGGGAAGCCCAGCCCCGGCCTCAGCCACATGGACCTCCTGGGTGCTTCTGTGCTCTGCACACGGGCCGGCTCCTGCCTCAGCAGTCTCTCTTCACCAGCCCCTTTGCCTGGGACATGGCTCCCTCACATGGGACCCTCCTGGCCTCACCTCTGGTGAGCCTTAAATGCTACCATCTTTAGAATCTTTCTCTGATCACTCTATTCTCTTTTTAGCCCTCCCTCAGCATTCCCAATCTTCTCTATTTTACACACACACATATAGTCCATATATATATATACATACACAACTATCTCCTTAAGTTTTCCACAGCATTTGTTGCCTTTTAAAGGCCTACATATTTGCTTGTCTATTTATCAGAATTAAAAGGACACCAGGGCAGGAGTTTTCATTGATTTTGTTCACTTACCAGCTGTCCGACCTTATAAAAGCCACGCAGTCTCTAGGCCTCGGTTTCCTTGTCTGTCAAGTGCAGGAGACTGTCCCCACAGCTCACCCCACAGCGCTGAGAGGCCCCCACACAGCATGCGTTAAGGGACAGACCCCCGCACAGATGCCGGCCATGCACACCCAGGACTCCCGTCGCAGGAGGCTCTGCCTCGTTCCTCTGACTGAGGGTGCATTTCAAGTGGAAGAGGTGCTGGTAGTTCCTGCTGTGGGCACTGCCCTCTCCACCCAATTGCTTTCTCTTGGCCATCCAGGTCGGGTCGGGCGCACTCCTGGAAGCAGCTCCGGCCAAAGACGGACGATGGCGGGAGTGGGAGGATGTAGTCCAGCTTCCTGCCCCTCCAGCGTGGCTTGACGTGAGCCCTAAGCCTCAGTGGCACCTGGCAGGAACCTGCTCAGCAGTGAGCCTTTTCTTTACTCCCTCCCTCCCCTGCTTCCCCAACAAGGGCTTCCTGAGGTCACCAGCTAATAAGTTGCTTCCATTCGAATCCTTGTCTCAAGGTCTGATTCTGGTGAATCCAACCTGAGGCAAGCGGATTCCTGGAAGGTCTGCCTAGGGTGCCTCCATGTCCCCCCTCTCCCAGCCCAGCCAAGCCTGTCCACCACGGCAGTTGTCTCTGTGGTTTTCTTAAAAGTGCCTTTTGAGTTTTCCTTTGACAGAGAGAGAGACCGACCCAAAATGGGAATCACAGAGCAGCCTACAGACCATGGGCTAGAAACAAGATGTCCTTGGGACTACTTACATTCCAAGCTTCCCTCCTGAAGCCAGAAACCTGTAGACACAGCTCTTTCTGGTTGTCTACACTCCATCAAATGAACTGTTTTTGTAGAGCGGCTTGTGCGTGTGTGTGTGTGCATGTGTGTGCGCGTGTGTGCATGTGTGTGTGCATGTACTGGGTGGGGGTATTGTGACTGGGTAGGATACTGGCTAAGAGCTTTAAGCCTTTGGAGCTAGATAACCAATAATCACAGTGAATTTTCACTCAGTACATACTGTGTATCTGGACCATGCTGAATGTGTTTGTTACATGTGGGATTTTTCTAAGCTTTCCCCATAGCTTGATAGCTCCATGGGAGACAGTATCAGGCAGGGTCCTGATGGGAAAGAGGAGGTGCATGCATTGTGGAGAAAGTCAGGAGAGTAAACACAAAAGAGGCAGGGAAACCAGTAAGGGGTGAGGAAGCCCACAGTTCAGCAGCTGTGGGCCTAGAAAGGACTACAGACAGAGTGGCTGAAGCTCAGGAGAGGGCCGCCTGCCAGGAGCTGGGGCTTCGATGGAGGGATGCGGCCAAACTGCGGGCAGGAGACACGACAAACCCCCAGTGGGGGATGGGCAGCACGCCCTTGCACCCAAGCACCCACCCTCCTCCTGCCCTCTGGTCTCCCATCCGCTGAGCCCAACTGTTCAAGAGGGGACAAGGGAGACTAAGAGCTAGTTCATAAAAGCCAGCGTCCTGGGCCACAGGGCAAGGGAAGAAGGCTGGAGAGCAGGGCTGGAGGGGAAAACACACGTCCAGGAGAGGGAGGAGCTGTGACTGTCATCCCCACGCAGGACTAGCTGAGTGTGAGGAGCAGGGCTCAGTGCAACATGAAAATGCCGATCCTCCTGTTAAACAATTATTGAGAATTTCAAGACAGTGACAGGAGAAAATCAAACCATGTCACATGCCCATGGAGCCAGCCTTGTTCCCTAGTCACTGATGGAGAGACTGAGACACAGAGCGGTAAGGTGCTTTATCTAAGGCAGCTATACTTGGCTTCGAGTCCTGGCTCTGCCCTTCTAGCTATAGAGCCTCGGACAAAACACTTTCCTGCCCTACAGGAGGGTCTCAAGACATCTGACTACCGTAGAGGCATTGCTAAGAACAAGGGGGATGAAAGCTGGCTAGTCAAGCAGAGCCTCTGAGAGCTGTCCGAGGTGCTGGTATGCCACTGGGCTCCTTGGGCCACCCAAGTGTCTCTTGGATGTTTAGGAAGGCAACAGCTTTTAAAATAGCCTATTTTTCACTCCCAGCCTGTCTCTGGGCTCCTCTAAGTGTCAGAACACAAAGATGTGAAGTGTTATTGTCTGGAGTGTGCGATGTGGTGAGCTGGAAAGAGCATAACAATGGGAGTCAGGAAATGGAGATTTAACAAGGGCAGTGTTGACATCATCTCATTTCATCCCCACAGCCATCCCTCAGAATGAGGGGTCCCCAGCCTCTGGAATCTAACACCTGATGATCTCACGTGGATCTGATATCATGATAGTAGATATAAAGTGCACAATAAATGCAATGTGCTTGAATCATCCCCAAACCATTCACTATCCCCCCAACCCTGCTGGTCCATGGGAAAACTGTCTTCCATGAAACCAGTCCCTGGTGCCCAAAAGGTTAGGGGCTGCTGCTCAGAGGTACTCCTGTAGCCACATCGCAGGCTTTACCGAACACTCTCTATTAGGCAGGCTTATCTGCTGCAGCGTTACTCTATCGGGTAAGTGTTGTTATCATCCTCACTTATGGACCAGGAATCTTAGAGTAAGAGACGGTCGCCACTGCAGTAGACTCCACTAGGGCCCCACCCACTATGCCTGCTCTGTGCACAGGGAACGCTGAAAATGCTGGAGCTGATGCCCATGGAAACACCGCTCAATCAATGATGGGCAGGGGTTGGAAGGACAACAGCCTCGTGTCCTCACCTTGAGGTTGGGATGATGCTGAGGCGTGTTCTGCACTCTCTTCCAGGGTCCTTCTGTGGGGTTAAGCTCCAGTTGCCAACAGTGGGATCTGGCTTGCTCCACACCCTCTGCTGGCGTCCTTTGCTTCCTCTGTTTCACTTTCTGTCTCAGCCAATCTCTAAGATGACCCCCGTGACCCCCCCTCCTGGTATTCAAACTCTTGTAGCCCCTCCCACACTATACCAGAGTTGGTTTGTGTGGCCAATAAAATGTAACAAAAGTGATGGTATGTATGGCTCCTGTCTGGAGATCTCTGGCGCTCTCTCTCTCTCCCGTCACTCACTCTGGGGAGAACCTGCTTCCATATCACGGAAAGCACTATGGAGAAGCCCACACTGTGAGGTGTTGAAGCCCTCAGCCAGCAGCCTGCGAGGATCCCAGAGCTGCCCAGAACTATGAGAGTGAGCTTAGCGGTGAATCTGTAGCCTCACTTGTTATTCAGTCACTAAGTCACGGCTCACTCTTTAAGAGCCCATGGACTACAGCATGCCAGGCTTCCCTGTCCTTCACCATCTCCAGGCGTTTGCTCAAACTTACGTCCTTTGAGTTGATTTTGCTGTCTAACAATCTCATCCTCTGTCACCCCCTTCTCCTCCTGCCCTCAATCCTTCCCAGCATCAGGGTCTTTTCCAATGAGTCGGCTCTTTACATCAGGTGACCTAAGTATTGGAACTTCAGCATCAGTCCTTCCAATGAATATTCAGGGTTGATTTCCTTGAGGATGGACTGGTTTGATCTCCTTGCGGTCCAAGGGACTCTCAGGAGTCTTCTCCAACACAATTCAAAAGCATCAGTTCTTCGGCGCTCAGCCTTCTTTATGGTCCAACTCTCACAGCCATACATGACTACTGGAAAAACCATAGCTTTGACTAGACAGACCTTTGTCAGCAAAGTGGTGTCTCTGCCTTTTAATATGCTGTTTAGCTTTGTCACTCCAGGGGATCTTCCTGACCTAGGGATTGAACTCAGGTCTCCTGCATTGCAGGCAGATGCTTTAACCTTTGAGCCACCAGGGAAGCCCTCTTCCAAAGAGTGTCTTTTAATTTTGTGGCTGCAGCCTCAGTCAGTTCTTCAAATCATCAGTTTGACCAAAACCGCATAAGCTAATGACTTCCAGATTCCCAGCCCTCAGAAACCATTAGATAATAGACACTTGTTGTTTGACACTGCTAAGTTTTGAGGTAATTTGTTAGGGTGATTGTTAACTAATACACTTTCTTATTCTACTACCAAGGTTTCCTGGATTCACTTCTCAAATGAACTATTTAAACTTGAATCCTCATTTCAGCCTTAGCTCTCAGAGGAACCCAAACTCAGACCTCTACCCAAGGGCATCTGCCTGGTAAGTGGAGAAGCCAGGATTCACACCCACAGTGTGTGAAGTGACTGCCCAAGGGTTCAGAGCTGCATGTGTCAGTCCCACTTAGCTGCAGCCTACAAGCACCTCGGTTATAGGGACCCTATAATCTATAGGAGCCTATAGTCTTGGCTCCTTTAGGGGCCTCCACACCCAGCTCAGTGCCTTTCACACATGAGGTGCTCCGTATATGCTCCTGACTTTCTGCACCCTGCCCTGCCCTTTATTATGGATGCTTGACTTCCGAGATTTAAGTATCTGAACTAAGGATTTAGGCTGTGTTCGAATCCTGATTCTGGAATTCACTACCAGGGTGACTTTGGGCAAGTTACTTAATCATTTTGAACCTTTCTTCCTCTATAAAATGGGATGATATGGTATCTATCTCACTGAGATAATGGTAAATAACTGAAATAAATGTGTGTATCAGTTCAGTTCTATCTCTCAGTTGTGTCTGACTCTCTGAGACCCCATGGACTGCAGCATGCCAGGCCTCCCTGTCCATCACCAACTCCCAGAGCTTGCTCAAACTCATATCCATTGAGTTGGCGATGCCATCCAACCATCTCATCCTGTTATCCCCTTCTTCTCCTGCCTTCAATCTTTCCCAGCATCAGGGTCTTTTCCAATGAGTTGGTTCTTCACATCAGGTGGGTGGCCAAAGTATTGGAGCTTTAGCTTCAGCATCAGACCTTGCAATAAATATTTAGGACTGATTTCCTTTAGAATTGACTGGTTTGATCTTCTTGCAGTCCAAGGGACTCTCAAGAGTCTTCTCCAACACCACAGGTCAAAAGCATCAATTCTACAGCGCTCAGCTTTCTTTATGATCCAATGCTCACATCCCTACATGACTACTGGAAAAACCATAGCTTTGACTAGACAAATGTGTGTATAGTCTTGGTCAACACCCAGCACTTAGGAAGTGCTGTAACAGGGTCTGTGTGGCCAGGAGCATTTCAGATGCATCTCCACCCTCCCATCTTCAGGTGGCACACAACTCAAGTAACTATTGATTTGGTAGATGACTTTGAGAGACATGAGACTTGATTTCTTTCAACTCCCAGAGCTCCTTGGGGACCCTTACCAAACGTGTATAACTTAGAACAAGCTCTCACCTCACCCAGATGATGCAGAGAGCAAAGCTCCTTGGGAGTGGGGAGGGAGATGTGGGGTCTGGGGGGTGGGGAGCACACTCTATGAACTTCATTTTTTTTTTTTGCCAAGAATGAATCTTGGCTGCCTTCCCAGCAGGTGCTCAGTAAATACACATGAAGGGAAGGATTGGAAAAATGCCAGGATGAACATCACTGCCTTGAAAACAGGGGTGCATTTTACAGAAAACAACATCTCCTGGGAACAGTTACACATATCCTAAACACATATTACCTGCTCTTTTCTCCTCTACCTTCTGAACTGATGACCACAACCCTTGGCTGGTATTGATAACTCTACCAGAGACCCCGAAGGCACCATAATTCATATTCACCTCCCATGGTGGGTTAAGAATATTGGCCCATTTATGCCCTAATTATGCTAATTAAGTAATTTTTTTAAAATAAAGGAGACAGTTATTACCTTCAGTTTGACAGCATCTGACTCCATTAGCAGTCACAGCTGCCAACATCATGGTGCTGATTAGTTACCTCGAATTGCTTAGAGAAAGTCAATTATCATCTGGGTGCACCCACAGTGTCTCTTGGATTATGGAGGCATCGGACTCAATGGTTTCAGCAGTGAGCCAGAGTCTAGGGAGATAAAGCCATGGTGGGGGGAGTCACCAGCTCTGACTGTGGTTTAGGCAAAGGCAACACAGTTGGCCTGGCATGCTGGGGTCCACGGAGTCGCAAAGAGTCGGACATGACTTGGCAACTGAACAACAGCAATGCAGCTGGAGCAGGAGGCCACTAGAGTGGAGGTCAAGAAAGCTGTGATGGCTGGTCTAGGATCAGAGGAGCCATGGTGACCGGAAGTCACCTTTTCCCCACCCGTGTCGCTTTCCATGGTCCTGAAATACTCTGCACTAGGGCTCATGGTTTCACCTAACCCTTGGCTCCTGGTTCCGGAAACTCATGGACAACTATCCCCACAGCTCATATCTTTTATTTTTTAAACTCTTTATCTCTTGATACACGTTTTTGTCATTTTTTATGCTGTCACCGATTAGTTAGGCCTGTGTCTTATTAATAATTCACAGGAGTGACTCCATATACCGTTGACAGTTCCATAATGCTTCTGACAGTTACACACTTTATTTTTGTCTCTGAGAGGCTGGGAGGGGAGCTCGCGTGACCTTAGCTGCCTTCCCCAAGCTTCTGCTTTTGAGAGGTGGGTGCACTTGGGGGAGGGTGAGGATGAGGCCTCCAGAAACACTGCCTTACACTTTAGGGAGTCGAGGGCCAAATTCTGATGAGTGCCACTGAAGGGACGGGAACGAGGGAGGGGGGCCTTCAGCAGAAAATGGGGGCGGAATCTGCCAGCGCCTCCTGAGGCACAGCACCGTCAGAACTGCACCCTCCCACGGGAGCTCCCTGGAAGCCCTGTGAACTTCCTGGCCATCCCCTGTATTTAGGCTAAGATGCTGGCACAACTTTAAGCAAACAGAAAAGGAGCCTGCGCAGACAGCTGTGCTGAGATCAGGAGCCAGTGGAAGGGGGACCAGATGGGGTGGAGGGAATGGGATGGGAGGTCATGGGGGCCAGGAAATGGAGAGCATGTGAGTTGGAGTCATTCCAGGCACCAGAATACACTTGCCATTCACTGGACTTCCTTTAAGTATGTCCTTGATTCCCCACCCTTGGCATGACTGCTCTCACTCAATAGACCAGATAACACTCACTAAGCTTTGCTAGGTGCCAAGTTCTGTTCTTGTCGCTTTCCATCTGTGAACCCTTTTAAACTTCCCAACCATTCTGCAAGTACTGTCGTTGTTATTGTTTCCATTTTACAGATGAGAAAACTGAGGTCCAGCTAGTTAAGTGGGGAAAGTTGGATACAAATTTGGCCCCAAGTCTGAGCCTCTAATTACTCTTCTGTGATACTCCAAATTCCAAGTTGCTAGGCACATCAGGAGAATATTTGGGATATTTCTACTTCAGCGTTGGACTTGCCAGGCAGCACTTAATGGTTAAGGTCCTGCCTCCCAGTGCAAGAGACATAAGAGACACGGGTTTGATCCCTGGGTTGGAAAGATCCACTGGAGGAGGGCACGGCAGCCCAGTCTAGTGTTCTTGCCTGGAGAGTCCCAGGGACAGAGAGGCCTGGTGGGCTACAGTCCTTGGGGTTGCAAGAGCCGGACAGGACTGAAGCGGCTTAGCGCACATGCACGCTGCCTCAGCATCACGGGGCCTCCATTGGCTCAGATCACTTCATGCGGAGGACTGGGGCAGAGCAAGTTCCCGGCACCCGGATGCAGGGGGCGGGGGGAAGCGGGACTCGAAAAGCCTGGGGTGGGTACCTTTTGTCACCCCTGCAGGCCTTCCCAGGGACTGCTTTTACAGACCTCCTCCAGCCCTTTCCTCAGTCTCTGGCCACCGCCCTGGGCCTGGGTCTCCACAGAACCTTGTCTTGCATCCTGGAGGTGCAGGCACAGAGCTGTTGAGAAATAGCTACCCAGATCTGGTGGCCTCCACAGCTTGATTCCCAGCAGCCATGGCAGGGGAGTTGCTGGGTCATTTACAGCCAGGAAGCCCTCCAAGCCACCAGTGACTGTTGACTGCTTCTGAATTCACCACTCAAGGCCAGCTCCCCTCAGCTCCCCTCTGTCCCCGGGGGAGGGGTCACGGCTTTTAAAGAGGCGTTGTGGTGGTGGGGGAGACAGCATGGTGTCCCAGGGCACCGTATCCTCCAGGGGCGTCGGGGTGGTGGGGGAGACAGCGTGGTGTCCTGGGGCACCGTATCCTCTTGCCTGGCCTGGCCGGCTGACTTAGGGTCCATCACCCGTCCCCCGCCCCCCGGCTCCTCCTGCCGGGCTTCTTTGTGGAGAGCAGAGAGATGGGGCTGCTCCAGGTCTCCCTGCTGAGGGTCACAGAGATGGAGCAGGGTAATAACCTGCACTGGGGCACTCGTTCGCTTGTCTGCAAGCTCTGTCTTGGCGCTCACAGCCAAATGTTTTCTTCCATCCAAACCTCCAGTGCCGTGCATGCAGGTAAGTGCTGCATAAACGTGCCGTCTATAGAATCTCACGCCATTTCTGATTATCATTATTAATATTTATCACTGGCTGAAAGTCTACTCTGAACAAGGCTGTTACAGCATCGCTGCCTCTGGGAAGGTCTCCATTTTACAGATGAAGAAACAGGATGAAAGGAAGTAAGCCACTTGTCCCAGATCTCAGTGCTCTGAGGGCCAGAGCCTGGAGTCCAGCCTAGGTCCAGCTAGCTCTGGAGCAGAGCCCCCCAGCTTCTGGTACACTAGGATGAGAATCACAGCTGCTGTTTACGGAGCAGACTTCTCAGCAGGCCCCCTCCAAGGAAGTTTATAGATACTATTTCACTGAATCTTTGCAACAGCCCGTTTTATGGGGGAGGAAACAGACTGGGAAGAAAGAAGTCAATTGTGCAAGACCACCGAGGGCCCAGAAAGGGGGGAATCAGATTTGCAGCCCACCTCTGGCTGTATCATTTGTATCAAATTTTGATGTGTCTTCTATACACTTGATACAAATGTATCATTTTGACCACCATATTGCCCCTCCCCCATACTCCCCACTCCAAATAAAGTTAGGACACACAGGGAAAAAGCCTTCCAGAACACCCAGCATAAGCCAAAGGCTCTCCCGGCAACCCCCCACCCCCCACCATGGGCTGTGCTTGAGTTGTGCAAACCTGCTTCTCCCTACAGCGGCAAGAGGTAGAAATCGGGGTCAGAGTCTGTGGCAGGAGACGAGCGAATGCGAGATGACAGCCCCGTGGCCGGCGAGCCTGCGGGCAGGAGGGAGTGGAAGTAGGTTAGCATCCAGGGCAGCGCTGACCCACTTTGGGGCTCGTTTCCTCTCTCTAAGCCTTGCTCGGGCTCCTCCTCCCCTGCCCGTCGGGACTGGGTGAGTGGGCTTCCCCCTCCCACAGGGAAGCCAGGGACACTGGTTGATCCTTCTCTCTTTGCCTCTCTTGTGGAAAGCACGTGCCTGGTACCCTTGGCGCCAAGGAGACCTGCCTGAGAGATTTCAGCATGCCCCTCTGAGCAGGAACAAGGGGCTGGCTCCACGGGCCCTGGGAATCCACTGGGCAGCCGTTACAAACCGGTGGTTTCTCTCTGAACATCCACAAGAAGGACATCTCTCAAAGACAACCGTGAAAACTCCTGCCCTTGATTAAGCACCCCTGTGTGCTGGGAACTTGATGCAACTCATATAGAATCTGCAATGGATGCAGAGACCAGAGTTATATCCCATTTTTCCATTACAGATGAGGAAAGCAAGGCTCAGAGAGGTCCAGCAACTTTCCCAGGATCACACAGTATGTCTGTTAGAGCAGATTGCTGGCTTTTCTGTCTTCAGGGCCCCCCAGCTAGCCCTTCTGTCCTGAGACTTGCCAGATCTCTACTCCAGTGTGATGTTTTCCCAATCACGAAGAAATTTGTTAAAAATACAGGATTCCCTAGAAAATCCTGAACTGGCAAGTCAGGGATGGGCCATGGGAAGCCAGAGCTTTTAGACATTTCCGGTGGGGTTGGGAGCCCCATGCTGATTGGAATGTGGAAGGTGAGTTCTAGGGGGCGGTCCTCGTAACTGCAGAGTGGGTTTCAGGCTGCCTTCACCCGGTTTGCTGCAGCTGGATGGGGAGTCCAGGAAACCAAACGGTGAAACTGCTGGGATGTGACGGAATTTGTTGTCTGAGCGCCAGACCTCTTGAAAGCTCTTGTTTCGACCCCAGCAGGCAGGCCTCAGATGAGCATCTCTGCCTGGGCCCGCGTGCCTGGAGCGGCCATTGGCCAGGTGGAGGCAGCAAGGAGGGGCTGTTTTTGCAGCTGCTGCCCTGAACAGCACCCCCGAGGCCCCATCTGGCCTGTGGACTCTGTCTCCTGGCTCAGTTGGGGGGGCACTTATGGTGAGGCAGCCGGGTGTGGTGCACAGTAGCCCTCAACGAGTCACAGCACTGGCCTCCACTGGCCCAAAGCGGAAACCAACTGGTCCCTGATTCCAGCTACTCCCGACAGCCCTGCCTCCCGGCCGCTGCCCCTGTCCCTCCGTGCAGCCCACACCCCGCTGCCTCGCCTCACTCACCACTGTCCAGTGGCTCCGGCCTCCTCTCTGTAGTCCATACACACCCGGGGATTTGCATCTGCTCTTTCCTTTCCTGACCATGTTGCTGTCTCCACCCTGCCTGGCTGGCGCCTTCTCCTGCTGGTGTCTCCTTCAGAGCAGTCTTTCCTGACCACTATCAGGAGCAGCCCACCCCCAGGCTTAAGACTCAGTATCTCAGGCCACTGACCCCTTCCTAGCAAGCAGCACCGTCAGTGTTCTGCTCACTTCCAGATGGATACATTAAGGTATACCCTCCACACAGCAAGAATACGCATCTAGTCTAGCGTGGTGGCTGGCTCCGAGTAGGTGCTCAACAAGGTTTTATTTAGTGAGTTAATGAACAGTTAACGAATGATCTCCAACCCGTGCCTTCCCTCCTGCTCCTGGCTCCCTGCCACTACTAGATCTTTTGAAACTGGAAGATGAAAGGGACTGACAGTCACAGTGAAAAGATGACTTTAACAAAACGTAAAGAGAAATCTGGGCAAGGGCGATCTGGTGAAAGTCTCCAAGCCCATCCAGACAGACACACAGAGGCTGTGACAGAGTCCTCCCTCCAAACCAGGAGCATGAGAGCCAGTGCTGCCGGGGCAAGATGCTGGGCAGAGAGGCCCGCCAGCCTGGGGTCAGGGAGCCCGCCCCCCAGGAAGGCCTTCAGCCCGTCCCTGCGGTGGACCAAGCCCTGCGTCCCAGCAGGGCTGGCCACGGGGCCCGTTGCCTGCTCCCTGTGTTTGCTCACTGCCCTCAGTCATCCGCATCCGCAGGGTCTGCGTGGCCTGCCTCAGCTCCACTGGAAGCCCTGCTGGTGCTGGCCCGTCTGGGGGCCCCTGTGTTCCTTGGCCTGGTCAGAATGTCGTATCTGAGATGAGAAGACCAAGAAGATGATGACATGATGGAAACATCTTAGGGGGAGAAAAGCCAAACAGCTTGTAAGAAAACTCAGCATGTGTGGTGCGGGGTGTTTGTGTGTGTGTGCATGTGTGTGTGAGGTGATGTGTTGTGTGCGTGTGATGTGGTGTGTGTCTGTGTAATGTGTGTATGCATGTGTGTGTATGGTGTGTGATGTGTGTGTATGATATGGTATGTGTGGTGTATGGGTGTGATGTGAAGTATGTGGTGTGTGATGTGTGTGTGTGTGTGTGTGTGTGTGTGATATGGTGTGTGGTATGTGATGTGTATGTGTGTGAGATGTGGTGTGTGATGTGGTATGTGGTGTGTGGTGTGTGTGTGATATGGTGTGTGATGTGTGTGGTGTGTGATGTGTGTGATGTGATGTACTGTGTGGTATGTGTGTGATGTGTGTGGTGTGATGTACTGTGTGGTATGTGTGTGATGTGTGTGGTGTGTTATGTGTGGTATGATGTGGTGTGTGTGTGTGATGTGGCATGTATGCATGATGTGGTGTGTGATATGTATGTGTATGATGTGTGTGATGTGTGTGGTGTGTGTGTATGCTGTATGTGTGTGATGTGGTGTGTGGTGTGTGTGATGTGTGTGGTATGATATGGTGTGTGGTGTGTGATGTGTGTGTGTGATGTAGTGTGTGATATGTGTGTGTGGTGTGGTGTGTGGTGTGTGTGTATGACGTATGATGTGGTGTGTGTGTGTGGTGTGATGTAGTGTGATGTGTGTGTGTGCGATGTGGTATGTGTGTGTGTGATGTGTGTGATGTGATGTGGTATGTGGTGTATGTGTAATGTGTGTGGTGTGTGTATGGTGTGGTGTATGGTGTGTGGTGTGTGTGATGTGTGTGGTGTGTGTGTGATGTGTGTATGTGTTTGATGTGGTATGTGATGTGTGTGTGTGGTGTGTGGTGTATGTATGATGTATGATATAGTGTGTGGTGTGTATGGTATGTGGTGTGTGTATATGATGATGATGTGGTGTGTGATGTGTGTGTGATGTGATATGTGTGTGTGATGTGGTATATATGTGGTGTGAGTGTGATATGTGTGTGTGTGATGTGGTATGTGTAGTGTGAGTGTGAGGTGGTGTGTGGTATGTGTGATGTGATATGTGGTGTGTGTGATGTGGTGTGTGTGGTGTGTGTGGTGTGGTGTGTGTGTGATGTGGTGTGTGGTGTGTGTATGATATATGATGTAGTGTGTGGTATGTGATGTGTGTGGTGTGTGTATGATGTAGTGTGTGTGATGTGTGTGGTGTGTGTGTATGATATGGTGTGTGGTGTGTGTGATGTGATGTGTATGTGTGATGTGGTGTGTGTGTGGTGTAAGTGTGATGTGTGTGGTGTGTATGGGTGATGTGGTGTGTGATGTGGTGTGTGGTGTCTGTGATGTGTGTGTGTGATGTGGTGTGTGATATGTGTGTGTGGTGTGGTGTGTGATGTGTGTATGAGGTAGTGTGTGGTGTGTGTGTATGATGTATGATGTGGTGTGTGGTATATGTGTGATGTGATATGTGTATGTGATGCAGTGTGTGTATGTGTGTACAGGTGCACGTGCAGGCACATTTCCCTTAGAACTTCTCATTTCAAGTCCGCCTTCCAGTTTAGAAGATCTTCCCAGGAAGCTCCCTCCAGCCTGACTCTCTGCTAACACCTCTCTCAACGCTCAGCACCTGGTCTGCAGGGCAGACTACATCACGATGTTCTCCCTGCCCCGGCAGAGGGCCTGTGCCCAGCAAAGGGTGGACAAGCTGGACCCACACACCGCAGCAGTGGGCAGGTCGAGTCTCTCCCTTCTCTTCCCCATGTTGCGGTTGTTCAGTTGCTCAGTCGTGTCCAGCCCTTTGCAACCCCATGGACTACAGCACACTGGGCTTCCCTGTCCATCGCCAACTCCCGGAGCTTGCTCAAGCTCATGTCCATTGAGTCGGTGATGCCATTCAACCATCTCGTCCTCTGTCTTCCCCTTCTCCTCTTGCCTTCAATCTCTCCCGCATCAGGGTCTTTTCTAATGAGCTGGCGTGTGAGTGTGAAGGGGGAGCCCAAGCCAGCTTCTCCTCAACAGCCACGAAGAGGCAGAGTGGGGTGGGGTCTGGGAGTCGGGAGGCTGTTGACTCCCCCTGAGCAGCCAGCCAGCTGCTCAAGAGAACCCAGCAGTGGTCATCCCTCCTCAGCCGATATCCGTCCCCCAGCTCCCTCGTGTCCTTCCCTCTCCAGTTTCACCAAGACCCGCATGTTCAGCTCAAGTCCCCTCACTCAGCCTCACACTTAACCTCGCTGGCTAGGCCAACATCTGCCCTAGGAAGGAAGCGGCGGGCAGAGCTGGAGGTGGAGGTGTGCCTGGGGGGTAAAATGTCCTTAGACGCCTCCTCTGGGCTTGGTGCCTGGGGAGCGCTTGCACCCAGTCTCTGGCTTTCTTTTCACAGGCTTGCTGTCATCAAACCCATTCTACAGCAGACAGCCTGAGGTCCAGAGAGGTGGAGGGGCTTGCCCACAGTCACCCAGCAAGAAGACAGCACATGGCTAAGACCTGAGCCTCTGAGTCCTAGGTCCCATGCATATTTCATTCTGCCACATTTCTCTGGGCCTCAGTTTATCCATCTGTAAATGAGGTCAGAACAGATAAGAGAGAATAAACAGGATTATCTTTTATGCTGACTCTGGTCTGGTATTAGAACTGCCTGACCACCGTGTTGAGAATTCTGAGCTCAGGCTGGGCTCGGTGGGAAGGAGGTCAGTTATCCACTAGCAACGTCTGCCCTGGCTCAGAAATTGTGGGTTGTAGCACACGTCTTCTTATGGAGCTGATTTCTAAGGGTCCTGCCAGCTCTGATGTTTTGGTGCTAGAGTGAGTTAACCCTCACCCCCAGTGGCCTTGAGTTCAAGTCCCTGCCCACCTCTGAGGCTCAGGTTCTTCCTAGGCCTGGCCTGGGAACACCTTCCACCAGCCCCTTTGTGAAGGATGGAACCAGCTGCTCAGCCTCCCTCGACTCAACCTCTGCCTTTACCTTCAGCTTGAGCAGCTGTTGCCTAGCAACAGAGGGTGGGAGGCTTGGAGGATTTGTAGAATCCCAGAATCTGGGCAAACATCATGCCTATCTCTCACACCCCAAGCATGAGCCTTGGAGACCCAGAACCATCTCCATGAGGGTCCCCAGAGCTGGGGCCTAGGACAGGCCACATAGCTGCTGTGGACTTGACCTGCTGCAGACTAGGGGCTCACAGCTTCACCTTCCTGAGATGAGTGTCTTTACGTAGAACACTGATATGATTCACCCAACCTGGCTGAGGCATGGGAAGGGTTATGAAGATAATGGGTGTGAAGGTGCCTTGGAGAACCTTAACCCTCCAGGCCCTCTGCTTCCCTCTGAGAGCTCATGTAGAAACTGAGAGTGGCTCACACATTCATTTCCCTGCCCAGAGATGAAGTCTGGGGTCAAGGTTGGTCTCGAGCCCCTTATTACAATTCCTGAGAACCACTGTGTGTCAGGCGGGTGTTCAGGACATCAGAGGACTTGGGGCTTGCATCTCCCTCCTCAGGGTGGTCCACCCTGGCCTGGCCTGGTCTGATCCTTGCAGCCCAGCCCGGGACCCTGGGCAGGATGGACCTTGCCTCATAAAGAGATGGCAGCAGGGTCGTTAGGTGGGGATCTGCACAGAGGGAGATAATTAGGGATGAGGTCTTCAGACAAAGAGGGGTGTAAAAAGACGGGGCGGGGGGAGGGAGCAGAGATGCTGAAGAGAAGAGAAAGGCGGGTAGGGGAGGAGCTGAGGGATGTTGGAGAGAGAAGGGGCCTTAGGGTAGCAGAGAAGGGAGGGGTGAACTGATGCGCGTGCTCCTCAGAAACTTCTGGGGGCTGGAGAGGGCCATCAGCCAGGAGTCAGCAGTGATCCACTCCCCAGGGCTGCCCAGGACCCAGGGGCCAGGGCAGGCATTGAGGGGAACTCCAGTCCCTTTTGCCAGAGCTCTGAAGCCTTGTTGCTGCCAACAGGCCTTCGCTTAGGCTGCCTGGCATCCTGGGAGCCAGGGCCAGGTCCCACTGCCCCCTCACTCCCTGTATCCCAGGAGGGCAGGCAGAGCTCCCTGGTCCCAGAGGCCCACAGGCTCTCTGAGGTAGGGAGAGGGATCTAGGCTTCAGATCCAAAGCAGACATCCCCTCCATGACCTCCTTCCCAGTGAATACTCACAAGCTTCTTGAACTCCTATCTGCATGGGGAGTTCACTACCCCCAGGGCACCCCACTTTCTCCCAAGCAAGTCCCAGGAAGCAAGGCTTAACTCTACCTAATAAATGAGCAGGCGTTCACTGGACAAGAAAAGGGAAGAGGAGATGCTCTAAGAAGCAGCAGCAATGTCCTCTGGCGGACAGTCACGTAGTGGGTTGAAGACTGAAAGAAGACCACAGCACTGTAGGGAAGGGGCGGGTGACTTAAAGTGACGCTAGGGAAGGCACCAGGCCCTGTATGGTTCTGGAGACCAAAGAGCAAAGTGTGCGCTTCGAGAAGTCTTTGTCTCTGAAGTAATGCGGAGCCATGGATGGCTTAGGCTGGGAGGTGGTGCTGGTGTTCAGATTTGCGTTTTAAGAAGACCCTTCAATCTGCTGTGTAGCAAATGGACAAGAAGGTGCCCAAGTGGCAGCAGGGAGTCCAGGAAGGGAGGAGGCTGCTACGTGATGATGGGGGCTTGGGCTGGCAGCAGGGAGTGTGAGAGTGTGGAGAACCAGGTGGACTGGAGGCCCATTGGAGAGTAGAGCAGAGGTCGTGTGGATGGATGGGGCTGGGGCAGGGGGCTGGGGGCGGAACTGACTGCTGTCAGACAGGACCACTGACCCACCTCTGGAGAGTGTCTTTAAACACCGATTCCTGGGCCCATCCAGGGCTACTGATTCCAGGTCTCTAAGGCTGGGTGCAGAATCTACATTTTTCAAAAGGACATTCAGATTATTCCAGGAATCAGTCCATCCATCATGGGCAATGGCTAGAACCTGGGGTACTCTGAGTCGACTCCCAGTTTTAAAGAGGAAGAAACAGATTTCTGGAGTGGAAAAAAAAAAAAAAAAACCTCTTCCAGGATCACACACAGGACTGGTACAGTAGAAATAAGCAGCATTAGACCTCTGCTCTATCATTCTAATTCATGGTTTCCCTTAACTCTAGCCAAGAGTCCTGAGCAGGCTCTGGTGTGCTGGGAAGCATAGACTTTGCCCTTGCAATGACCTTGGTTCAAATCCAGACTTCACCATGCCCTGGCTGGGCCATGGTGGGTAAGCAATATCACCTCTGGGAGCCTTAGGAACCTTAGGAGCCACACCTATTTCAGGAGACAGGAAATAGGTGCCAAAGATGACCATGGTGTTTGCCCAAGGTAAGGTGTCCCAGGTACCTGGCAATGTGCTCAGTAAAGGGAAACAATGATTATTAAAGTTCATCCCACTGCACCAAGTACTGGCAGGAGCAGAGAAATCTCTGTGAGTTTGTATGTGTGCAAGAAAGAGAGAGAGAGGGAAGCTAAAACTATGCTCCTTCGGCTCATGACCAATCATGACCACAGTATCTGGAAGCCCACTGTAAAAACCACTCTTCCCCAGGCACTATTTTGTTCCTTGCCTTCTTGAGCACAGAATTTTGCAGTGGAGGAAATAGAGGCCAGGGGGGTGGGCGGGTGGGGGATGCGACCTCCCCATGTCCCACCAGAGGAGCCCAGCCCGGCTGTGCTGCACCCCCTCGCAGGTCCAGGGTCTCTGGGTGCTGGTGGGTGGCAGGGCCACGGTCCCCGGAGCGGGAGCACGGACGCCCCGGGGAGCCTGGGGAGGGGGCTGGGCGATGCGCTCGCCATCATCAAGGCGCAATCAGCGCTAATCAGCGTGTTCTTGAAATAGACCCAACTGGATGGGGGAAGCGAGCAGCCGCCTGGGTTTGTATAGCGGCAATCAAGAGAGAGGCAATTTTAGATCTGTGGGAACAACAGCTCTTTGTCCGTGCGCAGGGACTTTGCCGAGCTCTGCGGAGCCCACTGCGGCTTGGAGATAAAAAAAACACCCCATCGGGGGCTGCAGCTGCCCCCGCCCAGGAAGGGGGGCGTTCAGGCAGTGGGTCCAGCTGCCTCCGGGGTGAAGTCCAAACTCTCCATCACTTTGGCTGGGCCCCTACTATATACTGGGTGCACAGAGGGCTGCTTTTTTGGTGACCAGTAGGCTCCATTTTGGGCTCCACAGGTGGCGCCAGTGGTAAAGAACCCGCCTATCAATACAGAAGACATAAGAGACACGAGTTCGATCCCAGGGTCTGGAAGATCCTCTGGAGAAGGCCATGGACAGAGGAGGCTGGCGGGCTGCAGTCCATGGGGTCAAAGAGAGTCAGACAGGACTGAAGCGACTTAGCGTGCAGGAACAGGGCTCTATTTTACAAGAGGCAGGGCAGGTGCTGGAGGCTCAGTGAAGTGGGGAGTTTCATGGTGGGTCACCTGGCTGGTAGGTGGCTGAGCTGGTATGGAAATCCAGTCTATCCTACGAGAGACCTTGAGGCTCTTCCTTTTATGAGGGACCTTCTGACCCTGGGAGACCTTATCCTAAGTTAAGCCAACACCCTAATGGGACTCTCAGGCCTTGAAAATATGTCAAAGCCTGGGGATAACTGGTTCCAGTCTGCAGATGAGGCAAACTGAGGCTCAAGAGAGATAGAGAGACTTGCTCAAGGTCATCCAGATGGTGTATGTGGTAGAGCAAGCCAGTGTGGGTCTCCCACGTGTCTAAGTCTTTCCGACCCAGTGGACTGCAGCCCTCCAGTCTCCTCTGTCCATGGGATTCTCCAGGCAAGAATACTGGAGTGGGTTGCCATGCCCTACTCCAGAGGATCTTCCAGACCTTGGGACAGAAGCCGCATCTCCCTCATTGCACGGTGATTCTATAAGGGGGAGCCACCTGGGAAGTTGAGGAGCCACTGAAAGAAAAACGCCCCTGAGGCTCACCCACCTGCCTGCCGGCCCCGCCCACCGGCCCCGCCCACCTCCGTTGTCGATGTTGCCCAGGCGCCTCTCCTTACAGTCCAGGCCCTGCACCTCCAAGACCTCCACTTTGGGCTCCTTTCTCTCGCGCCGAACGGTACAGGCCCATGGGGGTCCTCAGACAGCCCATGGTAGTCTTCAAGTAGTCCCGGTAGCCCTGGCAAAGCCTGAGGTGGGTTCCGACTGGGAAGTGGTAGAGCCAGTGCTCATACCCGTGTCTGTGAGATGCCAGAGCCTCTTGAAATCAGCAAGCTCTGGATTTCTCCAAGGGCCCAGCCAGCGCCACAGCCACCAGGAAGCTCTCCCTGCCCACTCCACGGCTGCCCCTCTGAGTGACGCTTGGTTGTGGACCTGGCCTGGTGGTCGGGTATGGCTGGCTGGAGAACTTTTGGGGTTTTGGTGGCCCAGCATCATTCCCTCTCTCTGGCAGTACTGATGCCCCCTGATTTCCCATCTGGGGGAGTAAGTCCCAGGCAAAAGGAAACTTCCCTGACAGCCACTGGTCAGTAAGGGGCTCTAACAGGGGTGATGAGCAGGATCTCAAGGGGAGAACACAGCAGGGAGGTGGGGTGCAGACCAGGCAAGAGGCCACAGCAGTGGCCAGCGGAGGGCAGATGATCCAGGGAAGTGGCTGGAGCAGAGGAAGTGAGTGGATCTGGGAGGTTTCCAGGAGCAAGGTGAGGAGACCAGCTGACTGGTGGAATGTGGGGAGTGAGGAGAGAGTCTCACTTGACCCACTGGCTCCACACCCCAGGCATCCCTGACTCCCCTCACAATCCCAGGAAATCCTACCTTCAAAATATGGCCACAATATGACCACATCCACCCTTCTCTGACCCCTCACCTCTTGCCTACACAACACTCCTCACTGATCTCCCCACTTCCACCCAATCCCCCCGACAGCAGCCAGATGGTCTTACTGAAACAAAAGTCAGGTTACGTCCCTCTTCTGCTTGGCTGGCTCACATCTACACCAGCCTCCCAGTTGGTGACCTGCCCACCACGTGTCTTACTTCCTTTCTACATGGTCCCCTTGCTCCCCACACTTCAGCCATGCTAGCTTCCTCCTCACTCTGGGAACAGTGCAGATAAGCACTCATCCCAGGGCCTTTGCACCTACTGTGTCCTCTGCCCCAGAACACTCTTCCCCAGACAGCTCCAGACAGACCAGACTCCCTTCCCCTTTCTTCTTTCCCTTGCCCTGATCATCTTTTTTAAAATTCCAACACTACTCCACACTCCTGGGCCCTCCTGATACTTCCTCCCTATTTTATTTCTAGCCCTATCATTTATCATCCTATATACTATTTTTACTCTTTAAAATATTTATTGTCATCTTGTAATAACCTACAATGGAAAAGGATCCGAAAAAGCACACACACACACACACACACACATAACCGAATCATTTTGTTGTACACTTGAAACATTATAAATCACCTCGACTTCAATTAAAAAAAATCGCTGTCTGGTCCTCCCATTAGAATGTAAGCGCTATGAGGGCAGAGTCACTATGGGTCCTCAATCAATATTTGCTGAGTCAAGGAAGTGGTTGGAGGGCAGTGTCATTTATTGAGACAGGGAGGAATGGACTGGTGGGTGTGGGTGTTGGAGGAGATGAATTCACCTGGGAAATTTGAGTCTGAAATGTCCCTATGGGCATCCAGGAGCAGCTATTCAGAAAGCAGTTAAAAAAAAATCTAGGCAAAGACCTTAGTTTCTTCATGTGTAAGTTGGGCTGATAATCTCTGCTCCCTCAATGGGTATGTGTGTGGGGAGGGCAGGTCCATTGAGATACAAGGGCTGCAGCACTTAGCACACCGTCAGTCCTCAACAAAGCGTGGCTTCCTTGCTGTGTGTTTCCTTCTCCCTTCCAACAGCTATGACAAGTTTGCTGTGACAAGTTCCCTGAGACAAGCATGAAGCCGCCGGCATGTCCATAAATGTTTGGAGGATTATGTGGCCTGGAGGAGGGGTCCTGCCCCCTTTGCTTCTTCCCCTTCCTGAGGTTCAGCTCACGGGGTGCCCAGAGGCCCTAGCAGAGGCTGGAGCTGAGGTTGAGGACCATGTGCAATGGCAAATCCCCCCCTTCCCCTTGTCATCATTTCTTCCAACCACATGGGAATCATTTTCCATTCCCTGTGGGCCTGCATTTGTAACCAACCTCCCAGTGAGGGAGGATTTTTAAAAATAGCTTTATTGATTTTATTTTTTGGAAGATAAAAGCAATAGATGTTCTTTGTTAAAGGAAAAATTAGACGGTATAGAAAGAAGAAATTAAAATCAGCCCAAACTTTATAACCCAGAGATAATAATCATCTACCTTTCAGGATTTGACCTTCTCATTTCTGTGCTATGTCTTTGTGTCCAAATGGGTTTGGGGCAGGACTCTGGGGCAGATGGAGCAAGGTGGGGACTGTGGGGAGGTGGACAGGCACTAATGCAGGTAACTGGTGTCGGGACCTGTGTAATTGCTGGTACATGGTCAGAGCAAATCCACAGTCTGTCTCACGTGCCACATCAGCGCCTGAGAAGCTGCCTTGCACTCCTCAGATTTTATCATCATTTGTATATTCACCTCACCACAACCCCTATTATATCTTTAATACCTTTCCTGCTTGTCTGAAGCTCTATAAAACAAACACCATATAGCCACTATCTCATTTAATCTTTAGAATAACCAAAAGAGTGAGTTCCTGCTATTAGTTCCATTTTACGGATAAAGAGACTGAGGCCCAGGGAGGCAAAATGACTGTCCAAGGCATGGCGTGAGTTCAGAAGCAGGATCCAGGTCTCCTGATACCAGCATGCTAAGCAGAGCTACATGTAACAAGAAATACATTCTTTTCATGTGCCAGACACACACCCTCAACATCCCTGCCAGAGGGGCTGATTCCGTCCATCTGTCCAGTTGCACAGATGAGGAAACTGAAGTCAGAAAGGTGAGGTCATTTGCCCAAGGCCACACACCCAGGGCTGTTGAGAGCTGGAGGCAAGTGTGTCTGGCTGCAAACAGGAGCTCTGGATGGGCTGGGATAAGAAGGGTGACTGTTCTGTCACGGGCAGCCTCTTTGTCTCTCATCTGGACACCCAGAGTGGAGCCTCAGGACTCTCTTGTCTCTATTCCAGTCTGCTCCGGTCCTGACCTCACTGGTCATGGCCTGGACCACGGGGAAGGGGGGGTTGGGTTTAGCAACAGACCACCTGGTGGCTGATTCTGCCACCAGAGCCTGTCTGAGCCCAGGACTCTGGGTGGGAGGGCAGTGATGGAGGGGTGGGGGAAGCCCCCTAGCTCATTCTCCCGCGTTGGAGCCCTGGGTCACCCAACAGTTGCCTAGTATAGAGAAGAAACAGGGGCTCTGGGTTTTGTAAACCTGGCTTTGAATTCCAGCTCAGTCTGTTTGATGTCAGCCAAGCTCCTCCATTCATTTCTCTTGAGTTTGGACTTTGAATTTTCACATCTGTAAAATGGATATGAACCGCAGTAGCAGGGTAGTTCTGAGGCTGATGGAAAATACCTGCCTCCCTCCACAGTCACCCACAGATCACACCCAGACCCTCTTTCAGGCTTCTCCTTAGTCACCCGGCTAGTGGGGCCCAAGCTTCTGTCCAGATAGGCTAAGAGAGCGTTCCCATTCTAGAAACGGCTCACTTGGGGAAGATACTCAAAAGGAAGGCAGAGAAAATCCACAGGAGAACAAGAAAAGTCGAGTGTTGGCTAAAACTGGTCTGACACACTGCTGGGGGCGGGGGTAGTTTCCCTGGGAGAGCCAAGCTTGTTCCACTCTCTCAAGGTCAAAGTTGCCTGCCAAGTGCTTTGCCCAGACCCGCCTTGCCTGCCACCTTAAATAGTCTACAGTCTGGCTAGCTTCCCCGTCACTGCCAGGTGGGCAGGCCCACCTTTGTTCACATTCACATCAGGTTCAGTTTTCCCACCCAACCCCTGAAAGCACTTCTGAGCGCCCCTCCTCCCCTTCCTCAAGGCTGCGCCCTGCAGGGTGCTCTTCAGAAGCTCGCTTTCCACACTGAGACCCCAAGAGTCCCCCTAGAACCCTAGATGGCTCCAAAGCCCCCCAGTAATGACCAAGATATTTTTAAAGCTCCTAATGCATGCGTGCTAAGTCACTTCAGTCGTGTCTAACTCTTTGTGACCCCATGGACTGTAGCCCGCCAGGCTCCTCTATCCATGAGATTCCCCAGGCAAGAATACTGGAGTGGGTTGCTGTGTCCTCCTCCAGGGGATCTTCCTGACCCAGGGATCGAGCCCATGTCTTTTACATCTCCTGCACTGGCAAGCAGGTTTTTACCACTAGCGCCACCTGGGAAGCCCATAGCTCCTGACGACCTCAGCAACTCTGACTTGCTCTTCCATGGTCCTCCATTTCCGCCAGTGATCCCCTATACATAGGAGCACGGGTCCCCTCCAGTACTCTGAACCCCTCTAAACTCCCAAAGGGCTCCATCACCCACTAACGGCTTCACGTAGCTGTGCTGCATTCCTAAAGACCCCCAACCTCACCCTCAGGTGCCCAGGGATCCCAATGTTCCCTTCAAACATCCCTCTTGTCCATCTCAGTGAACCCAGTGGCAGGATATCATTCCTGGGAAACTCTGGAGACTTCCAGAGGTCCCAAGTACCAGCAAAGGGGTTTCAAGGCTCCCGAAGACCCTCGGACTTGCCCCGACAGGCCTCCTGCCATCACTCATCCTTGATGGGCCTGAGTGACCCGTCACTGCTAGAGAGGCACTCAGTGCTTTCCAAAGGGGGAGCGTGGGAAGTGCGTGGGTCTTGCAGCCAGGCACCCCGGGGCTGCGCTCAGCAGCATTCAGTGCTGAGACCCAGGCAGCCAACCTGACTTCCCTGAGCCTGTGTGCTCATTGGTGGACCATGACCACCGTGCCAACCCACAAGGGGATTGAGGGAAGGCGATACCTATGGGAGGGCCAGCATGGTGTCCAGCACCAGGGAGGTCTTCACTGCCTACTCACTGCCTGTCCCACAGCGGCCCCCTCTCGGGCAAGCTGAGCACTTACTCGCGGAAGCCCCTGCTCCTGGAAGCACATGTTCTGTGTGAGGAGCTGCACTGATGCTGGTGTTAGCCAGATCCCTCACTCCGAGACACTGGGGAGGGGCCGCTGCACAGGAGCAGAGTGGGTTATAAGAGCCAACCAGAGTTGGTGGTGGAGGGACTCTGCTCTTCACTGTGTTTCCCCAAAGGCTTCTTCCTGCCTCTGCCTTTGCTCAGGCTGTTCCCCATCTCAATTGGGTTTCACTGCCCAGCAAGTTCTTTCCATCCTTCACCATGCAACCCCAGTCCCCAGCCCCTGGTTAAGTGCTTGGACGTGTGGGCCCCGTGCAGACCTGGCAAACTGCGATCCTACTCAGCTCCTCCACTTTCCACGAGGCGTATCTGGTGTCTTTATTTTTTTTTATAAGCTGTGCAGTTTGTGGGATCTTAGTTCCCAGATCAGGAATTGAACCCTGGTTCCCTGACATCGGAGGCAGACGCTTCAACCTCTGAGCCACCAGGGAAGCCCCTTCTTCTCTTCTTCTCCCTGACTTGGACGCTCAGAATCTTAACCACTGGACCACCAGGGAAGCCCCTGGTGTCATTATTTTGGGGGAGGGGCAAATTATTTACAGTTTCTGAACATTAGTTCCTTGTTTTAAAAAACGAGATGAATAAATCTTACCTGTTAGGTTTGTTGTGGGGCTCAGACGAGGTAATGCCGGTGTGACCCCTGGAACATAGTGGGTGCTCAATACACTGTCCTGCTCCTGCCCCTGGCACTCCCTGGCACACTGTGCCCTGCAGCCTCTCCTGCGGGGTGGTTCTGACAGTCCACCTAGCCTGACACTGAGGGCGGTGCCTGTGTGGCTCCTCCTAGTCGCCTTCACGAAGTGGACCTTATTCTAAATGAGAGAGAGAAGGCCAGGAGTTGGCAACAGGGCCTGACTTGGCTCCCTGCGGGGTCAGGAGGTGCCCAGGCCAAGGGCTCGTTTGAGCTTTCACAGCCTGAGAGGGTGCCAGCGGCTGAGTATGAGACAGGAGGGTAGAGGACTTCTTGGGGAATCCCGAGCCGCTTACGTTTCCTCTCTGGGTCACATTTTCTTCACAAATCTACTGATGGCCAAGCCAAGGCTCAGACAAGTGGGCAGCCTTGCCAAGGGCCGCACTGCAGAGCTCGACTGGCTGGAGACGACCGGCCGAGGCAGAGAGCTTCTCCCTGTACATGCCCCCAGTCTGGAGTGGCACAGGCGCCCTTCCGTGTGACCAGGAAGGGTGGAAGCACTCAGACAAAGGGCTCTCCCACTGGTCTCACACCCCCAGTCCTGGGTCCACACAGGGAACATGCGGGGTGCTCGACAGAACCCACTGAACACCAAAGCCAACTCTGTTTTCCAAAATCTGCAGCTCTCAGCCAACCTGGGGAAACGAATACACAAAGTGGGGTTGTGGCTGGATTAGAAAGACAGCTCTTGTGAAGCACTTAGCAGACAGTAGCCATTCATCGTACGGTGATCACATGAAAGGCAGTGTGGGCTTCTGAAACAGCCCTGGGTGTTTCTAACTGATAACCCCCTCCGTTGAAACAACCACCCCCAAATATGGAACCCGGACGGTTTTGCAGGAACGTCACAAAGGTCAGAGAATCGGGAGAATCACCCGATGAGTTACAACCACTCCGCCAGGAAGAGCCACAGAGAGTTGGTTCATTTCTTTTAATTTTTAAAAATGAGTAAGCAGACAATCGTGTACCCTTTGAATACCCCATAAAAACGTTCATTATGCAAAAAGTACAACCTTTTTCAGTTTTTAATAATACTGTAAATATCTCAGAAAGGATGTATTGTTTCTAATGAATATCAAAAAGAGTCACTGTGATGACGTTTCGCCTGCCCCCGCGTTTCCCTCCCTGCCCCCCGCCCCAAGTTACCCAGATACTAGTAGGAAATTATAAAAAGCGAAGAACAAAAGCCCTCCCTCCGCCCTGGCCCACGAGTCCCGTTGAGTGGGTGAAGTGTTGAGTGCCACGCAAGCAGCACGTCCCCAGCAAGGCAGCGGGGCAGTGCGCCGGCGACCACGGTGGGGGGGGAGTCGGTAGCAGCAGAAGTGGGGAGACCCTGCCCCAGCCTATTGTGAGAAGAGCCAAGGAGGGCGGACACAGGCAGGGGCTCAGCCAGGGCCCCGATCTCCTGCGTCCATTTCCGGGGTCCACCGGAGCAGACAGGTCAAGGAGATGCCGGGCTGTGTGTGCAAAAGGGGGGGCCCTGGAACCAGACATCCCAACCTGCCTGGGTGGTGGCGGCGCTTGGCTTCTCTCTTAGCAAATGCAGGCTTCAGACGGGGACCACTGGGGGCGAGCAGCTGGGTGTTTGGGTGAATCAGACACACAGGTTTATTCCAGGAAACTAAATCCTCTGTTTGGAGAAGGCTTGCATTGCCACCGCATAAGACTGGGCACAGAAAGTAGAAGGACAAAGGATGCTCCTTGCCTGTCCCCAGATAACTCAGCATCCAAGGCAGAGGCTCAACATCAAAGCCAATTAAGGAAGAGAGGGACTAGCCAGGGAGGCCCGGAGCAGTGCCAGCTGCTACCCCAGAGCCTGGAGCTGCTCAAGGCAGAGAGGGGACGGGAGCCCAGGGCTCCGCACCAGTGAGCTCTGGGGCCCCGCAGCCCCTGGCCAGAGAGGCGGGAGGGCCGGCTCCTGGGGAAAAGGTGGAGGAGAAGCCTTGTGAAGACCCCAGGGCTCTGCTGGTGGCAGGAAGGGTGGGCAGGGACGGTGGGGGGGGGGTGGTTACAGGAATGCAGGCGAGGAAGAGGGCAAGGGGACGCCCAGAGGGAGGAGACGAGGTCAGGGGATGAAGGGGCTGGAGGACGAAACCCGGCTCCAGGCCCGACTGCAGCTCTGACCCAGGAGGCTGGTGGGGGGTCACATGGTGCAGACCCCAGCAGAGGCAGTGGTAGGACAGAAAGCCACAAGCAGGACAGAGCCCAGGAACCATCAGCCAGGTTCCTCCAGCCAGCCTGCTGAGGAGGATGGAGCGGCAGGGCCAAGAGCGTGAGCAGACGGCCTGGAGGAGCCCTGCCATCTGCGGAGCCGAGGACCAGGCTGGTCTCCACGGGAGGGAACCTCTCACGGAGGAAATGAAGCCCCATGGTTTCCAGGATAAACTTGCTTTAAAGAAGGGAGTGACAAGTGGCAAGTCTTCAGAAGAATCCAAGATCAACAGCAGGTCTGCACGCCCAGGAGGCACGCAAAGGATCCCCGGAGAAGTGCAGCCAGGCCAGGCAGAAACCCCCAGAGCTCACCTGACCCAGCCGTCCCCACTGGGGAGACTCAGGAGGGCTGGGAAGAGCCCAGGTCACTTGGTGGGACCAGGGCAGAGAGGGGACTGTCGCCCAGGAGTCCTGAGTCAGCCGGGATGTTTTCTTCTCTGACTCAGCCTCGCTGTCTGCAAACCCACCACCTCCAGGAAGCCTGGGAGGATGGGCAACGGAGGGGCTTCAGGGGAAGCCTGGAGGCGTGGAGACAGGCAGACTGGGCTGACGCGGGGCATGGACGGGTTGGTTCAGAGGCTGATGCAGGAGGGAGACGTCGCTCCCACCCGCTCACCCCACAGGCCAAGAATAAAAAAGTCCGGTCCTATGGTACAACTTCTTCCTAACCCCGAGGGAATGCTGGTTACACCCTCCTCGGATAAGAAGTCCCTGTATAGGGTTATCTCTTTGCATCGTTACTCTCATGGCAGTTGTGGGGATGGGACGAGGAAGGGGCATGACTTGAAACCAGAGTGGGCACAGCCACCTTAAAATTAACTTGTTAATAAATCCTGTGAAAAAAAAACCCAAAAAAACAAAAAACCAAACAGGAACGAGCAAGCCTCTACCACTAGGTGAAGTGTGCGGTCAGGTGCTCATCTGTACACACTGCGGTGGACGGCAGGGGCGAGCAGGCGGGACATCGCGGTGGCAGGGGCGCTCAGAAGTGCGTCTCCTTCTCTGTAATGGCCGCAACGGCCCCATCACCCTGGAGTTTGGCGTCACAGTCATTAACCGCCACCGTCCTTGGGCCTGCCCCAAGCGTGCCCCGCATTTTCAGGTCGGCGCTGGGGATCATCAACTTGCGGAATCTCTACACGGTTGGAGAGGAAAAGAGCTGTCTGAGAAGAGCGGCTGTTGGGGTCCCCGGGGGGCCTGCCTCAGCGACATGTCTTGGGGCGGGAGGGCGGGGCAGGCCGGGCTTGGAGCTCTGCCCTGGGCGATGCGTAGACCTGGAGCTCTATTTCCTGCCCCTACCCTGGGACATGGGGACCACAGGGTACCAGCGCTGGGTGAGGAAGGAGAGGATGAACAGAGTTGCCTGCCCTGTACCTGGCCCGCTGCAGGTGACAAGACAAAGAAGCTGTATCCAGGCCGCATCCTTCCTTCCTGGGCAGACCGAGGCTGGGGTCTGAGTCCCTGTTGGCCTCGCTACGTGTGAGGCCAGCCACCTAACACCACTGAGCTGTGCTGTCCCACCTGTGAGATGGGCCAGCTGCTCCTCCTGGGGACTCTGCTGTGAGGGTAAGCTACAGCACCACCAGGGCCATTTATACAGCGGTCTCTGCATAAATGGGTATGTTTCCCAGAGAAGGCCGTCATCATGCCCGTCATCCCCGTCGAGGGAACAGGAGGTGTGTGTGAAGATGGAAATGTTCTCGCTAAGGCCCCAACCCCGCAGAGCAGCTGGCAGTGTGCTGGGCAAACAGGGTGGCCATCGTTCACTCTACCCCTGACACATGCTCCTGCTCCTTGATCCTGCCTGGCCCCCACGGCCCCAACACCTCAGCCTCATGTGCACAGAAGACGTCAAGCCAGGATTTGGGAGGTCCTTTCTGGGCCCTTTTCCCAGGAGGGCTGGAAGGACTTTGGGGTGCTGGTTTCTTACGATCAAGGTCCTATTTTCACATTCAGATCCTTCCACGCCTAATAGGCTGGGCCCATTCTGCCCAAGAGGGATTAACTGGCAGGATGCCCTCCTCCCCCCATAATACCATCATGCGAGGCATCTCCTAGGTGCCAGGCAAGGCGCTAGGATCTTGACGCAGGATAGGAGCTGGGAGCACAGGCTCTGGAGCCGGTGCCTGGGCTGGACTCCCAGTTCCACCACTTCACTGAGGCAAGAACTTAACCCTCTGCATCTCGGCCCCTCATCTGTCGAAGAGGCTCACAGAGCACCTGCCTCGAGTGGTGTTTTCCTGAGGTGTCCTCAGATTTGTTGACCTGTGCATGGCTCTTAGCATAGATTACTCACCCGCCTAACAACTCTCTGACCCTCATCTTTCCTTCCAGATCCTTCTCATCAGCTGGCAGAACCTTCTGGAAATGCATGCATGTGTGCTAAGTGTCATGTCTGACTCTTGACACTCAATGGACTTGTGGCCCGCCAGGCTCCTCTGTCCATAGGATTCTCCCAGGCAAGAAAACTGGAGTGGGTTGCCATTTCCCTCCCCAGGGAATCTATTCCCAGGAATAGAACCTGCATCACTTACATTTCCTGCACTGGTAGGCAGGTTCCTCACCACTAGTGCCACCTGGGAAGCCCCTCTGGAAATGGAGGGATGTGAACTCGCTGGCAGGGGCCAGCAGGGCCAAGGTATTCGGGCTCCAGGGCAGCTCTCCTCTGCACACGCCTGGTCCCAAGTCAGAATCAACAACTGCCCTTGCCCTACATTCCCTGCAGGAGCGGAGGACCCGGTCTTGCTCTGGGGGCAGGAGCAGGCTGGAGAAAGGGACCTTCCCTCTCGGCTTGTTCCCCCTGGCTGGGTGCTGGCTCTTCCCTGGGTGGAGAGCAGGGCTTGCTGGAGCTGACTCTGGGCTGGCGCTCGCCTTGGGGGGCATTGCCACACAGGCCGCACGTATGTTAGACACAGCTCAGTCCTGAGACCCTGGGGTGCTGCACTGGGGCCGGAACCAGGCAAGGGGTATGGGGCATGAAGGCACAGCCTCAGGGTACCTGCTCTACCACTCCAAGACTGTGTGCCCTGGGGTAATTTGCTTTCCCTCTCTGTGCTCAGCTTCCTCACCTGTGATGTGGGGACAGGAAGCACCTCCACCTCACAGGACAGCTGTGAGGATTCGGCAGCCTACTGACTGTCGACGGCTTAGAGCAGCGTCTGGCACAGAGCACAGTTAGCAAAAGGGGCATGAAGCTAACTCAGACCTCCTGATCCCCCAGCAAGTGGGAAAGGAGAGTGAAGAGAGAGAGGGTGTCCAGGCTATGATGGACCAGGGTCCAAATTCACTAAACAACCAGGAGACCATGGGCAGCACAATTCCATTGGCAGGAAATGCCCCAAAGAAGCACATACACCAGAGAAATTTCTGGGTGTCTGGGGCTTGGGACAGGGCTTACTGGGAACAGGCACTGGGAATCTTATGAATACCTAAGAATACATGTAAATAAATAAAAATGTTTGCAAACGGATTTATGGCAATGACAGCACAGCACAGAACACTGCTACAAAAAATGCCTTTGAACCAGAAATGAGTGAAGCTTATGATCCAGAGAACATATTTCAATAGAATTGTTGAAAATGGTTGGTTTGCTAGTTCTTGGCAGTCTGATCTTAGGCAAGTGCCTGCATTTCTCTGACGACAGAGGAGATGCAGAACAGAGAGAGCTCTGCACCATGAGGGCAGAGGATAGATGCCCCCAGATGTCAGACCCTCTCCCTGCGCCCTAGAAACGGGGTCCTTAACGAACTGAATCGACAGGACACCAGGAGCTGACACTTGGCCCCTCGCTCTCCCAAGTCCTGGCTCAAGTGCTCTCCCTCTGTGCACTCCCTGAGTCCTCAAACAACCTCTGCAAGTGAGGGACTGCTGCTGACCCATTTTGCAGATGGGAAAACCGAACTCAGGGAAGGCAGCTCAATCTCCAGGCCTCAGCACAGCAGTACTGATGAACCCCTGCCATGGAGGAGTTGGCCAGGCTTCCCCAGGAGACACGTGGAGGCACGTTCTCATCACGCCCGTGGATCAGGGTACCTGCTCTACCACTCCAAGACTGTGTGCCCTGGGGTAATTTGCTTTCCCTCTCTGTGCTCAGCTTCCTCACCTGTGATGTGGGGACAGGAAGCACCTCCACCTCACAGGACAGCTGTGAGGATTCGGCAGCCTACTGACTGTCGACGGCTTAGAGCAGCGTCTGGCACAGAGCACAGTTAGCAAAAGGGGCATGAAGCTAACTCAGACCTCCTGATCCCCCAGCAAGTGGGAAAGGAGAGTGAAGAGAGAGAGGGTGTCCAGGCTATGATGGACCAGGGTCCAAATTCACTAAACAACCAGGAGACCATGGGCAGCACAATTCCATTGGCAGGAAATGCCCCAAAGAAGCACATACACCAGAGAAATTTCTGGGTGTCTGGGGCTTGGGACAGGGCTTACTGGGAACAGGCACTGGGAATCTTATGAATACCTAAGAATACATGTAAATAAATAAAAATGTTTGCAAACGGATTTATGGCAATGACAGCACAGCACAGAACACTGCTACAAAAAATGCCTTTGAACCAGAAATGAGTGAAGCTTATGATCCAGAGAACATATTTCAATAGAATTGTTGAAAATGGTTGGTTTGCTAGTTCTTGGCAGTCTGATCTTAGGCAAGTGCCTGCATTTCTCTGACGACAGAGGAGATGCAGAACAGAGAGAGCTCTGCACCATGAGGGCAGAGGATAGATGCCCCCAGATGTCAGACCCTCTCCCTGCGCCCTAGAAACGGGGTCCTTAACGAACTGAATCGACAGGACACCAGGAGCTGACACTTGGCCCCTCGCTCTCCCAAGTCCTGGCTCAAGTGCTCTCCCTCTGTGCACTCCCTGAGTCCTCAAACAACCTCTGCAAGTGAGGGACTGCTGCTGACCCATTTTGCAGATGGGAAAACCGAACTCAGGGAAGGCAGCTAATCTCCAGGCCTCAGCACAGCAGTACTGATGAACCCCTGCCATGGAGGAGTTGGCCAGGCTTCCCCAGGAGACACGTGGAGGCACGTTCTCATCACGCCCGTGGCCCAGATGAGGAAGCGGAAACCCAGAGGCTCCAGTGGCCACACTCTCACTCACCAGCACAGCCTTCCCCAGCATGGCCAGCCCCGCCCTGTGTCACACCCCCTGCCGCCCCACCCTCACTGACCCCTCCTCCCGGGCTGCTCACCTCTGGCAGCGTCCCTTCCGTCTTCCACACCTTGATGCAGACCCAGACTGGGATGCAGAGCATGGAGGACAGGGCCATGAGCCAGCCGATGCAGTAGCCCCAGGTGGGGTAGGTGTACACGTTGTTGTACTTGAGGGGCTTGTATTTGACCAGGAAGAAAATGAAGATGCCCTGCAGAGAGATGGGGAGAGGTCCCTGGGGCGGCCCTCAGCCTGAGTGCGAGCAGCGGGCAGGGGAGATGGTCGACCCTGTGCGGTGGCCTCGGAGAGGTGGCACCTTGCCTGCCCACAGCGAGAAGCACAGGGAACAGGCCTCACAGGTCCCAGGAGCCTCTTCTCGACCCCCCAGGAGCCTGATCCCCAGCCTCAAAACAGTCAGAAATTTTTTTCTAGCTACTTTTCAGGGCTGGTTTCAAAGCTGACTTTCAGAACTAAGATGGTTGGTGAAGATGCTCTGAGATACTTCCAGTGCCAAGGACTGGGTGATGAAGAGCGGTTTTGTTTCTTTAATTAAATATCCTTTCACCAAGGCCTCTCTGCAGTTTGGTCTGAGGGGCAGAGCGTGAGCCTCTCATTACCCTCAAGCTGTTGCTTCACTGTTAACAGCAGAGCCAGATGTCTCTCATGCCTCATCTCCCACAGAGGTGGGCGCCATCTGCCCAGGCTGGCGGGTTCAGAATCTGAGGCCCCGAGAGAAGTGACTTGCTTACTGTCACAGCAAGCTGGAGGCATGACTGAGGTCTTAGTGAGGGCCCCTGGCCCAGCCCAGAGACTACCCCCACAAAAAAACCATGGGCTTGGAAAGGTGTCAGTTGCCTTGGACTTCCTGAGTGCATGGAGGGTCCCCCAGGGGGACATCACCTCCTCAGTTTCGGCCTCAGTCAGGCCTGGGCTCTGGGGTGAAGGGGGTAGGGGATGGGGAAGTAGGGGTGTGGTGGGCTGCAGCTGGCTCCTGGCAGCACCCTTACCGCGCAGATCCCGGGGGTCACGACCTTCCAGCACCATTTAATGAGTGGTAATGGCCGGTAGCCAATCATGTCTTCGATGTTATCATAGAAGCGGTTGCTTCCTGTCCAGAATAAAGCAGATGGGCGCACACACCCCAGAGAATTTCTGTACAAGCCTCAGAGGAAAGGCTATGAGTGTCTGCATTCCCCAGCAGGAGACAAACTGCGGCAGGGACCCTACTTACCGCTTAGAAACTAGCAGGGTGTTAGTGATGTGTGGCGTTAGGGTAAACTGTGGTGGAAGGGGCTCTAAGGGACCCCTCCTGACTTAGTCAGGAGTTTCTGGGGAAAAGGTGGAAGGTGGTCCCTCTGAATGGGGTCAGGCTGGCTGACCTGCATGGGTGGGGTAGGGGTTGGGGCTCAGACAGAAGGGCTGGTGGGCGTGTTTTCACAAGCCCAGCAACTCTCATCCACTCACTTGGTCTGGGGAACAGGAAGACCCAAAGGCAGGTGCTAAGGGCCGGTCACTGGGCTGGCTGGTTTGTCTACACTCCCTCCCACTGGGAGCCACGGTGATGACTACTCCATTATACAGATGGGAAAACTGAGCCTCAGGGGCAGAAGGATGGACCCAAGGTTACAGTGCCTGAGCCTGGAACCCCTCCCTGTGCTGCAAAAAGATACAGGCAGGAGGGTCTTCCAACAGGTGGGAGGACCCAAGACGTCCCTGAGGGGAAGAGGCTGATGGAGATGGAGACAGGCCACAGGGAAGCCCAGCCGACCCAGGTCCTGGGCGCTGGGGGGTGGCGGGCTCGGCCTCCACTCACCGTACACCCAGCCGATGCAGATCACTCGAAGATGGCCACGAAGAGCAGGCACATTCCGCTGGCAGCGTAGGAGTCGAAGAGCTGGAAGATGTACATACCGCCCTGTGGGGAGGGGGAGGACAGACACAGGCAAGAGGGACAGACAGACATATGGGAGAGCAGGATTAGCCAGCTGGCATCGGCGCGGGCGCCCTGCCCTGCAGTCACCTCCCACCCTGGAGTCACGTCCACCAGGGCAGACTGGTCTCTCCAGCACTCTGAATGCCGCACCCGCCACAGCTGGGTGCCTCCTTAGACCACCCTCAGTGGTTGCTGGGATCTCAGAGGTTTGTCTTGTCTCTGCTTCCTGAGTGCTAGACACAACACAGAAAACTGGAGACTGGAGGTAGGGTGGGCTCAGCACCTCTCTCCAGGGGGCTGTGACGGCCTCCCCACAGGCCTCCCTGCCTCTAGCCTCGCCCTCTCCTACTCGTCCACACAGCAGCTTTCGTAGGTCCTGCCTTGTGTGGTTGTAAGGCCGGTGCTGCTGGGGTCCTCAGTGCGCATGCAGGGAAGCGGAGCCCCAGGGTGCTGAGAACCCGCACCACTGGTCACCACAGGTCATCCAGCTGTGGGCCTGAGGACCGGGCCCAGGCATCCGGCTGCAAAGCCTGTGACCTTTGCCGCCTACCGCCTCACCTCCGTGGAGGAGCAGATATTTGCAGACTATTTTCCCCTAGAGCAGAGCTTTAATTGTGTTTAAATGAGGGAGAAGATCCTTCCAGCAATTACTGAGTCTGCCACGGCCCATTTGGCAGGTTTAAGTTCCAGTGTGGTCACTCACAGACATGCCTCTGCAGAGGGTGAAGGTGGGTGTGTGGGGCCTGAGTGTCTGCTGATTCCCGGTCCAGGGTAGGCACAGCCCTGGCTCCGTGATGGGCCTGGGGCTCAAGGTCTGGGAGAGGGCTCTGTGAGCCAGGGTACCAGGGCCGGCCAGCCGGCATCCAGGAGAGCCCTCCACCGACGGGCTTGCTGCAAGCCGAGGATGCCCATGAATGCCTGCTTTCCTGTGGCCCCACCAGCCTCTTGAAGGCATCAGGTAACCCCTCAGTTTGTGTGTGGCAAAAGACTCTACTTTGTGTAATTAATCAGCACTTAATGAGGCCCTGCTCACTGGTTGTGTGGAGAGAGGCAGGGGGGACGTGTGGCACCATTCATTTGCTCCAATGCTGATTATCCTCCCATTAATGTGACAATGACTAAGAGCAGGAATTATACATCCTGGGCCAGGCCCCAAGGGCACAGAACAGATTAAGGCTGGCTCTTGTTCTTGAGGACCTTGGGGCGTGGTGGGGCAGGTGAATAGACAGGTCACTGTAATGTCCAGATGGAGACTGGATCGGGCTTAGAATGAAGTCCTGGGTGGGAAGGAAAGCAGAGGAGGCTTCCAGGAGGAGGTGGCTTTTTTGAGTTGAGAGGCAGAGAATGACAAAGACCAGCAGACCGACCTCAGTACCACATCAGCTGCTTTGATAGATTCTGAATTCCCTCATTTTTTCCATGTTCCTTACAAAACCCCTTTGTGTCTCCTGGCAACAGTTTTTTGGTTATTTGGAGGGGGAGAGCAGCTTGGTTTTTAAAATTAATTAATTTTGTGAGTGTGGGTAAAAAGATACCTAATTTTGCCTTCCCACGGTACTTAAGAAAGTATTTATTAGACAGGATGCTGCAGGAGGGAAGAGAATCATGGCTTTCTGAGACTGTCTGAGTGGGTGTGATGAGCCCCACCTTGCCCACAGGCCTGGCAGAGACAAGAGGGGACATGCAGAGGGTTGGAGCTGGAACACACAGCACCTGAAGGTGTCCAAGTTCCTCAGTGATGAAGCCTGTTCTGAACCTGAGGCCAGTGAAAGCCACTAGCTGAGGGTTCTCCAGCAGACAGTGCCCCCTTCGCTGAGAACTTTCACTAAAAGGGGCAGCCTGGGCATCTGGATGCTCACGGGCTCAGTCGTGTGCGACTCTTTGCGGCCCCATGGACTGTAGCCCACCAGGCTCCTCTGTCCATGGGGTTCTCCAGGCCAGAATACTGGGATGGGTTGCCATGCCCACCTCCAGGGGGTCTTCCTGACCCAGGAATCAAACTTGCATCTCTTATGTCTCCTGCACTGGCAGGCGGGTTCTTTACCACCAGCGCCACCTAAGCCCAGGCGCTCACCCCTCGTGTTACCCTGTCCACGTCACTTACCTGTGTGGCTATCACTCACCTCTGTTAACATCACAAGGCCCAGAAAGTAGGAGGTGGCTGACAGGGCCAGGATGAGCAGCTCCCGCCGATAGCCCCTCCGGAAGACCTTGGGATACATGTCTACCACGGCGGTCACCAGGCTCTCCACACACACGAACTGGACAGGGCAGAAATGGTGGTGTGAGACCCTGGCTCCAGGCAGACACAGCAGCCCTAAAGCCCGGGCTTCCCTCCCCGCCAGGCCTCGCCTTCATTGCCACACTTCCTCACCCTGACGGAGGATCCAAGAATAACAACAGTATCCCCTGCACTTACAGAATGCCAGCAGGACCATTCAACACAAGCGGACCCTGAGGCTCAGAGAGGGAAGGTGACCAGCCCAAAGTCTCTCAGCTAGGAAGCAGCAGAGTCAGGCCTTGAGATGAGGTCTCCTGACTGTAAAGCTAGAATTCCTTCTCCCTTATGCTGCCAGTCATGTACCCATGTGGTGGACCTTGTTCTGGGATGGACAAAATAAATGAGATCCAGTCTTGGCCTGGGAAGCAAGATGGCAGTTTGGTTAACTGTCTCGAGAGCTGAGGGCTCTGATCAGTCTGTGCGGGGCTAAGTTACTTCATCCTCCAGGTCCGTGACAGTGCCCCTGCCCTTTGCTTCTGGAGGGTGGGTGGCCTTCTGCTGGGGAGCTAATACCCAGCTCTTGTGTTTGGGCTGGCAAGTTTAGATGGCAGAGCTTGAGCCACTATGCATGTCTGTCCCACCATGCTGAGACAGGGCCAGGAGTGAGATCAGTCACATTCCTACTCAACCCTCAACACTCAGACCAAATAGCCCAGCACATCCCTCACCCTCTCCCCAAGTTCTCCCAGCACTGTGGGCAGGTCTCCTGCATGAACCTTTTCCTGATTGCTTCTTCTTGCCCTCGACTTGGGCAGAACAGACCCAAGCCCCTGTTCCAGGCCCAGTCCATACCCCTCATCTGTAGGGTCCATGCTTGCTCAGATCTGTCTCCTTACAAAAAGGTGAGACCCTGGAAGGCAGGGGCCATGCCACTGACATCTACTTCAAGTGGCACAGAGCAGAAGCTCAGAAAATGTTTGATAAATGAATAATGACAACAGTGGTGAACACACGGTGCTTACTGTGTGCCAGGCTCAGTTCTAGGTAGGTAACGGATGTTAACTTCTTTAATCTCTGTGTATTAAGCTCTACCATTGTCCCTCTTTTGTAAAGAAGATATAGAAGCATCCTGGTGTAGGTAACTTGCCCTGAGGTCACAAAGGTCTAACCTTTTAGGGCCTGAATTTGAGCCAGGCAATCTTGTTCCAGAGGCTGGGCTGTCACCACTGTGGGGCACTGGGAGGTCATTATTTGGGGGCACCCCCATCCCTGGAGCCATTGCTTGGCTCCATGTCCTTTCTGGTCCATGTCTATCTCCCCAGAGGAGGTATCTCCATCCTCATTGTGCAAAGGGACTGCAGCACAGCCCAGAGTCACACAGCTGGCAAGAGTTGGGACTCAAACCCAGTCTAGATTCCAACGTGCAGGCTCCCGGCCTCCAGGCTGCCCTGTCTCTAGGGGAAGACTAGCTGTGCTAGTCCTTTCTCTAGGGTCTATAGGGAAGGAAGGGGACTCGGGGACACTGTTGATTCAGCACTGAACCTGAAGAGGCATTAGGGCAGATAGGCTACAAGGTGCAGAGACCTGGGAGCATATCCCGTCAAATCACTTGGCCTTCTGAGTCTCAGTTTCTTCCTCTGTAAAATGGGGATAACAGAAGCCCCCCCCTCCACCAGCCCATATGGCTATCATGATTAAAAACTGAGGACACAGCCCAGGCACACTTGGGGGTGGTCTGAGCAGCTACCTCCTGCCCTGGGGCCCCAGGCCCCCTTTGCAAACAGAGTATCTCAGCTTTAGTGCTGGTTTGGCTCAGTGCAGGGGCTCATAGAGCCCAGGCCCAGCCTCCACACCTCTCTGAGGAGACAGGCCTGTCACTGTCACACAAGCTGCTGATCCCTCCTGAGGTCTCTGCCGGTGACAATGGAGGGATGATTATCAGCAAAAACACCCGGTTGCTTCTGCAGCTCGGCTTAGCAGTTTCTGAGAAACCATCCAGGGAAAGAAATAGGACGTAGCTGGATTGACAGCCACACCAGCCACGGGGCCTGGATGCCGAGTGACTCGCACAAGGTCACAGGTAGGGGGGCGGGGAGCACCTTGCCAAGAGACCCCTGTCTGAGAGCCTCAGAGCGCCTGGCTTTGACCTTCTCTGGGGCTCTTAGGAAGGCCAGCCACAATACAGCAGCAGGGCCAAGGGTCCATTTCTGGAGATGAAGAGGCCACAGGATTCCAGCAGGAAAACCAAAGAGGGGATCGAAAGAGGGTGGGAGGGTGGACGGGGGCGAAAAGAAGTAAGTGCACACATCTGCCTTAAGAGAGAGGAAAACGCAAACAGATACATTGTTAGTTCTAACTCCACATCCTTCGCGGAGGAAGGTGGGCTGCCAAGTGCAGTTGGGTCTGGGAGAGGCAGGAGAACAGAGGCGCGTGGGGGCAGGGTGCAGATGTAGGGGCAGCGGGAGCTGGTGGTGGTGCCCAGGACCCAGCCAGGTGATCCCCTGGGGCATGTCATGGGAGCCCTGATGCGGAGACCAAGGAAGAAAGCAGACGCGTTTCTGTGTTCCCTTTTACGATCTGGTTGGTCCTGACAGACCAGAACCAGGACATGGTGTGCAGGCCCCAGATCTGTTCCTGGGGCAGCACCTGCCTCCCACTGCTGCTGCCACCTGGGCTCCCCGCTTACCTGGCTGTCCAGGCCCAGGAAGATGAGCATCAGGAAGAACAAGGTGGCCCAGAGTGGGGAGAGGGGCATCATGGTGACGGCCTTCGGGTAGGCGATAAAGGCCAGGCCAGGGCCTGGAGAGAAAGCAGAGAAAAGGGGGCTGAGTGGAGTTTAGTGCCTCATTCAATTGCTGTGTTCATCTAAAATGGACTGTTTCTTTTGTGCCAGGTGCTGTGCTGAACTCTTCGAGTCATGTACATCTCACAGCCACCCCATGCTCCTGGTTCTACAAGGATACCCATTGTACAGATAAATAACCTGAGGCAGAGAGAAGGAAGCAAGGATCTGGAAGGGTCAAGACTCAAGTCCAGGTTAGTCTAACACCCAGACCCTCCTCTGCACAGACATGCCTCTATTCTTACCGGGGTAGGTGATGAGAGGTGGTGGTGGGAGGCATTCTTACTAAAATGCAGGTTCTCAGGCCCACCTAGAGATCCTAACTCAGCCAGTCTAGGGTGACAGAAGGACCAGTGGCTCCTATGTAAGCAGTCAGGGCTTGAACAAACGCTGGTCCACCCAGGCCACCTTCTCCTTTGCGCATCTCCCAGGTCCACACTCACTCCTCTTGACTGCTCCCAATAGAGGGCTTGACAGCACAGCCTCAGGATGGGAGTCCGATGTTCTAGCTCTGCAGCACGGTGGCCAAGGGTCCAAATCCCCATTCTTTACTGGGAGCTTCACCCTTGTCTCCTCAGTTAGAAAATGGGAACAATGGTTTCCTACCTAAGAAGGCAGTTGGCGGAGTTCAGTGTGATGACGAAAAAATATGGAAAGCACTTAAAAAGGTAAATGTTCAAGAAACATCCTCATTATCTTCTGCCTTAAAAAACAGCCTTATTAAAGTCTACTTTACCTATCATAAGTGTTCATTTTAAGTGTATGATTCAATGAGTTTTGAAACGTGAAGATGCCCAGATAACCGCCACTGGAGCAGAGGCACTTCTGCCACCCCTGGCCCCCCTCTGCAGTCTCTCCACCCTCATTCCCTGCCTCTGTACTGGGCAACTACTGATCTTTTTTTTTCCACCTGAGTTTACCTTTGTTCATCCTACCTAGGAGGGGAATTACCAGGTCATATGGCAATCGTATGTTTAATTTTCTAAGAAATGCCAAACAGATTTCCAAAGTGACTCTGTCATTTTACATTCCTACCAGCAATAATTGAGAGATTTGGGGGCTCCACATCCTTGTTAACACTTGAGGTTGTCAGTCTTTTAAATTTAGTCATTATACTGGATATGAAGTGTTATATCATTATGTTTTCAGTTTGTATTTCCCTGATGACTAACAATGTGAAGTATCTTCACATATCTTTATTGTCCATTAATAAATCTTTTTATTATTTTTTAAATTATTTATTTTTTGCCCATGTTGTGACTTGCAGGATCTCAGTTCCCCAACCAAGGACTGAAGCCAGGTCCTCAGCAGGGAAAGCAAGGAGTCCTGATCATTGGACTATTAAGGGATTCGCTACATATCAACATCTTCTTTTGTGAAGTCCCTCCTGTGTTCCTGCCCATTTTCAGTTGGGTTAGCTCCTTTTTACTGAACTGTGAGAATTCTTAATATACTTGGGATACAAACCCTTTATGAAACAAAAGTATTATGATTATCTTTTCCAAGTCTGTTGCTTGCCTTTTTGTTTTTAAATTACATTTTGTGAAAAGCAGGATATAAAAATTTCCCAATTGTCTGTTGTTGGTATAAAAAATTTTTTTGTAGATTTCTTAGGATTTTCTGTGTGGTCAATCATGTTGGTTATGAATGAAGACAGCTTTTATTCTTCCTTTATAATCTTAATATGTTTACTTTTTCTTGCATTATAGTCTCTAGGAATTTCAGTACAATATGGAACATGGTTTTAGCTTTACAAAGTTCAGTCGACATACTGCTTCCTGAAATTCACTTTTGTTAGCTCTTTTCTTTCCCATTCTTTTTAGGATGACTGCATTACGCATTGTAATACAGTTAAGTTCATCCATTACTATTTGTATTCTATTTGGTTCCACCTACAAAAAAGTACACTATCTGTCTTGAGTGCTCTTTGAAACAATACTGTGGCTCTCAGTAAGAGCTACTGAAGATAAATACTCAGAGAAGGTGTTCTTCCTTCTTCTTACTTCTTAATTCCTCACCTTTTTCTATCCCTTTTCCACTCACCACTGTAGGCAACCATTCTCTTTAATTTTTAAACTTTTATGCACACACCTATTTTAAAAATATCCTTTCATTTCCATTTACTTGATTATTTTTTATAATGAATGAATGTTGAATTTTTCAAAGACTTTTTCCGCATCTATGGAGATAATTTTATGATTTACTTTGTTTGGACTATTAATATGGTGTGTGATATTAATGGCTTTCTTAGCATTAAATCAACCTTCCACTATTCCTGGAATAAATCTTACTTGGACATGGTATATTACCTTCTTAATGTGATTTTGGATTCTAATATTTTAGATTTGAGTGTGCTAATACTTTATTTGGTATTTTGGCATCAACATGCATGAGTGATATTAATCTGTAGTTTTCTTTCTTGGCATTGCCTATTTGGTTTAGGTTTCAATACTGTGTTTCAGATAATGAATTAGGAAAGTTTCCTCCGTTTTCAATAATCTGGCAATAATTCATAGTGCACTGGGCCTATCTTATCTGGTCTCAAAGGTTTGGTAGAATTCCTCTCAGAAGCCATCAGGGCCTGATGTTTTCTTGTGAGGTTGCTCTTCAGTAACTTTGTCTGTTTTTTCTATGGAAATTGGCCTGTTTAAGCTTTCTAAGTCAAATGGGGTCGGTTTTAGCAATATCCATTTCCCTAGGAAAATATTCATTTCATCTAGGTTTTCAAATTTATATGCAAAGAGGATTGCAAAGTAATCTCTTATGATTTTAAAAAATGTCTTCTGCTCCAATGGTTATTTCCCCTTTGTAATTTCTTATTTTGCTATTTGTATGTTCTCTACCCTCCAACCTCACCCCCCCACCCACCCCCTGCCTTGATCATCTGGTGATTTGCCTATTTTTATTCTGAAAAACCTAGAACTGTAATTTATTATTTTTTAAAAAACCTAATTCTCTACTTCATTACTTTCTGCTTTTTATTATTTCCTTCCTTGAACTGTCTTTTAGTTCATTTTGTTGCTGCTCTTATTTTTCTGAACAAGGAATGTAATTATTTTCATTCCTGCACTTTTATTGATAAATGTGTCTACTAAAGTTCTTATTGTTAGTTTATTTCTATGTCCCCTTGCATTGTCTGCAGTTCTTTGCTTCATAAAGATTATTGCTGTGTTATTTGGTGCATTTATTTCTGTGTGTGTTATATCTTCACTGTGAGTTGTGGTTTTTAACATTAAAAAGTATTATCCTTTGTCATCCTTAATGCACGCGGGCTTGAATGCTACTGTCTTTATTCATAGCCTTTGTGAGTCACTTTGCTCTGGGTGTGTCTCTTATATACAGAATAGATAAGCATACCTCAGAGATGTTGTAGGCTTAGCTCCAGATTACCACGGCAAACTGAACATCCCAGTACAGCGAGTCACATGAATTTTTTGGTTTCCCAGCAAATATAAAAGTTATGTTTACACTATACTCTAGTCTACTAAGTGAACAATACCAGTAGGTCTAAGAAAAGGTATACACATTGATTAAAAAATAGTTTATTGCTGAAGGGTGCTAACCATCGTCTGAGTCTTCAGTGAGTCATCTTTTTGCTGGGGGAAGGTCGTGCTGCGATGTTGATGGCTGCTGACTGATCAGGGTGGTGGTTGCTGAAGGTTGGGGTGGCTGTGGCAATCTCTTAAAATAAGACAAGAATGAAGTTTGCTGCCATCGACTGACTCTTCTTTTCACAGTGATTTCTCCGTAGCATGCAGGCTGTTGGACAGCATTTGTACCCAGAGTAGAACTTCTCTCAAAGTTGGAGTCAGTCCTCTTAAATTCTGCTGCTGCTCAGCAGTTATGTTTACTGCTGTTGCTCAGCTGCTCAGTCACGCCTGACTCTCTTGACCCCACGGGCTGTGGCACGCCAGGCCTCCTTGTCCCTCACCATTTCCCAAAGTTTGCTCAAGTTCAGGTCCATTGCACCATGATGCCATCTAGCCATCTCATCTCCAACACCCTCTTCTCCTTCTGCTCCCAATCCTTCCTAGCACTGGGGTCTTTTCCAGTGAGTCAGCTCTTCACATCAGGTGGCCAAAGTACTGGAGCTTCAGTGTCAGTCCTTCCAATGAATATTCAGGGTTGATTTCCCTTAGTACTGACTGGTTTGATCTCCACGCTGTCCAAAGGACTCTCAAGAGTCTTCTCCAGTGCTTTTGCTGTCATTTCTACAAACGTCACAACATCTTTACCAGTAGTATATTCGATCTCAAGAAACCACTTTCTTTACTCACTCATAAAAAGCAACTCCTCATCCACTAGTTTTAATAATAATTTAAAAGCCTGAAATGCTGTGAGATTTACCAAAATGTGACACAGAGACATGAAGTGAGCAAATGCTGTTGGGAAAATTGTGCTGGTAAACGTGGCTTGATGCAGAGTTGCCACAAACCATGAGTTTGTAAAAAACTCAAATAAAACAAGTGAAGCACAATAAAACACGGTATGCCTATGCATAGGTCTTACTTTATGAGTCAAACTGAAAATCTTTTTCTCTCAATAGATGAGTTAAGGTCATTCACCTTTACTGACAAGACTGATATATTTGGTCTTGACTGACAATATATAATTATGTATATTTCATATGTATATGAGTTGTGTATTCTGTTTTTTTAAAAAATTATTATTCAGGAAGGCTTATGTGGCTCTTCTGGTAGCTCAATGGTTAAAAAAAAAACAAAAACGCCAGTGCAGGAGATGCAGGTTTGGTCCTTGGTCTGGGAAGATCCTCTGGAGAAGCAAGTGACAACTCATTCTAGGATTCTTGCCTGGAGAAGCCCATGGACAGAGGAGCCTGGCATGCTACAGTCCATGGGGTAGCAAAGAGTCAGACTCATTTAGCAACTGAACAACACTGTTTTTATTCTGTGGTTAACTTCATACTTGTACCCTTTTTAATGCTCTTAGGCCCTTAGTCTCTTATTTAAACCTTTAGTATCTGTCTTTTCAGGTCCCCCACACCCACCAGTATCTACCACCACTTATTACTCATACACCAGGGAGTTTTTTCTCTCTTTTCTTGCCTCCTCTTTCTATTTTTCGGTTGAATGATCTCTACTCTGTAATAGTATGCAGCGTATTTCTACACTAGTTCTCTGTTTTTTTCCTCACCTTTGTTTTGATCTTGTACATATACATACATATTAATACATATTTTATATATTTTAAGAACTTTAACATAAGTCTTTTTCTGGAGTTTTACCAGTCATTATTGGGTTGGATGGCATTCATGCTCTGATAGAAGAATGTCAGAACGTCACAAGAAGTCTCTAAGTTCTTGCATATTAAAAATGGCTTTTCTATATAGCTTTAACATACTATATATAACATATGTAGCCATAACATACATGAAGACATGGCTGGATATTAAATCCTGGTTTTTACTTCTTGACATGAATTTAAAAGAATGCTATCCCATAGTTACCTTTCTTTGTATGGTGGTTTCAAAAAGTATGGTGCTAGGTCAATACTTTTGCTACTCTAAGTTATTTGGCCTTTTCTTGCCTGGAAGCCTTGAGGATTGTATCTGTTTCTTTAAAATTTGGCCCACTGCACTGGGAGCGTGGAGTCCTAGCCCCTGGACCACCAGGAAAGTCCCTGGTTTTCTTTTGTTTTGCAGGCCTTTACATTTTACCTCTTTTTCTTGGGCTCCCTTCACCATGCATGTGTTCACTACTTCCCTATAAAAGGATGCTTTTCTTTCTTTTTGCCCCCCAACCTCTTTTTTTCTCGGCAAGGTTTATGTTTCAAACGGCTCCTTTAAAATGTGCTTATGCCTTTAAATGGCCCTTACTCCTTGAAATCACACCTACTTTGAACCCCTGTAGTCCCTGCTAAAGGATCTGTCAGGATCCTTTCCAGGACTTTCAGACTGAGAGTAGATTCAGTCTTTCTGGTGACTGCTCCAAATCACTCCCAGATCCTTTCCCTCTGTCTTCCATCAGTCCCACGGTTTTTCTCAGCTTGCCTTTGCAGCAGATATTGTGTGCTGGGATTGGTGATTTTTCTTTCTGTCACAGTTATCTGCAGCGTCAACATTTTCTGTCTTCAAATTATCCAGGAGGCACAGTTTTGTGTAGAATACACTTTTCCCTTCCTGTTTTATCTTGTTGTTTGCGGGAAATAATTGGGATAATAAGCTATACAGTTGTCACTGTCCTCAGATACTCTTACTTCCTCTAATTTTTAAAAGACTTTGTGTAAGACTGATAAGCTCCGTCTAGTCAAAGCTATAGTTTTTCCAGTAGTCATGTATGGATGTGAGAGTTGGACCATGAAGAAAGCTGAGCACTGAAGAACTGATGTTTTCAAACTGTGGTACCTGAGAAGACTATTGAGAGTCCCTTGGACTGCAAGGAGATCAAACCAGTCAATCCTAAAGGAATCAACTCTGAATATTCATTGGAAGGACTGATGTTGAAGTTGAGGCTCCAATACTTTGGCCACCTGATGCGAAGAGCCAACTTACTGGATAAGACTGATGCTGGGAAAGATTGAGGGCAGGAGGAGAAGGGAGGCGACAGAGGATGAGATGGTTGGATGGCATCACTGACTCAATGGATATGATTTTGAGCAAACTCCAGGAGATAGTAAAGGACAGGGAAGCCTGGTGTGCTGCAGTCCATGGGGTCACAAACAGTTGGACATGACTGAGTGACTGAACAAGAAGACTGACATTATTTCTACTTGAACATTTAGTAGAATTCACCAGTGAAACAGCAAGGCCTGGAGTCTTCTTGGTAGAAAGATTTTTGACAATGAATTCAATTTCTTTTAGAAATACAAAGCCATTTAGTTTTTCTGTTTCTTCTTGAGTTAGCTTAACTGAATTAGGTAGTATTTTTTGGAAGTTGCCCATTTAATTTACATCATCAAGTATCAGTCTGAAGTTGCTCATGGCATTTCCTTATTCCCATTTTTAATGTCTGCAGAACCTGTAGCCATATCTCCTCTTTCATTCCTGATATCAGTAATTTGTATTTTTCTCCATTTTCCTTTCATTAGTCCTGTCAAGGTGTTATAAATTTTGCTATCTTTTATAACACAAAATTTTCACTTTGAAACTTTTCTCTATTGCTTGCATGTCTTACCTTAGTTAGTTCTTTGCTTCTACTTACTCTGGGCTTCCCTGGTGGCTCAAGCAGTAAAGAATCTACCTGCCATGCAGGAGACCCAGGTATAATCCATGGGTTGGGAAGATCCCCTGGAGAAGGGAATGGGTACTGATTCCAGTACTCTTGGCTGGAGAATTCCACAGACAGAGGAGCTCGTGAGCTACAGTCCACAGTGTAGCCAAGAGTTGGAGAGAACAAAGTGACTAACACTTCTAACATTCTCTACTTTGTATTCCTTTCTTTCTCCCAGCTTCTTCTGATAAAAGCTTAAAAGTGTTTACTTTAAATCCTTCTAATTAGGTATTAAAAGTTATACTTTTCCCTGTAAGGTCCTGCTGAGCAAGGTGAAAGGGCTACATACTTACAATATGCAATTTCTGCAAAAGCCTGGAACTCCTAAAGGGCATCTTGTTCTGACTCACACCCCTAAACACAGAGCAGGCGCACCTCCTCAGCACCTGAAGTGACAGAGATGACAGCCAGGCCAGGCTGCACCACCTGTGTTCTGTGCGACCTTCGAGGAACCACGTCATGCTCTGAGCCACAGAGCAGTGTCCTCATCTCTAACGGGCAGTGTAAAGCTCAGGACTGCTGTCTACATGAACAGCGTCCCCTGTAGCTGTGCAGGGCACATTCTGCACAGCCTTCATAAAGCCTGCCTTGCAGAGGTGCTGCAGGTGCTTCATGAAGTAGTATATGGACAACCGGCCTGGGGCTTGAGAGGTGAGACAGAGTAAATAAATCATGGTACATCCATTTAGGGAAATACCACACATCAATTATGGCACATCCATTCTATGGAATCTCACCTGGCCATGGAAAGTCACGATTAAGCTCTCTATCTGCGCTCAGCCATGTCTGACTCTTTCCTACCCCACGGACTGTAGCCCAGCAGGCTCCTCTGTCCATGGGATTATTCCAGCAAGAATACTGGAGTGGCTTGCCATTTTCTCCTCCAGGGGATCTTCCTGACCCAGGGATTGAGCCCATATCTCCTGCACTGCAGGCAGATTCTTTACCAACGGGCTACCTGGGATGCTGAGATCTCTACTTACTGAGGAAGAAAACTCTCATGCTTTATTGTGAATGGAAAAATAAAACCGAATATGATCCAGTTTTCATTAATATAGGTATAGCAGTATATGTGGAGCCTGGTAGGCTACAGTCCATGGGGTCGCTAGGAGTGAGACACGACTGAGCGACCTCACTTTCACTTTTCACTTTAACGCATTGGAGAAGGAAATGGCAACCTACTCCAGTGTTCTTGCCTGGAAAATCCCAGGGATGGGGGAGCCTGGTAGGCTTCCGTCCATGGGGTCACACAGAGTCAGAGGAAATTTAGCAGCAGCAGCAGCAGAATATGTATGGAAGCCTGGCAAGAGAACCTCAAAGTGCAGTCTGAGTCAAACTGGAGACTTTTTCCTTTGTTAATATTTAAACATTTTCCTACAGTAAGTATGCTTACAATTTTTGAAAAAAGAAAAAAAATTGTCGTAGTTGGCTCTTTTCCTCTCTACCTGCACTCTGAGCTTCATCTTTAAAATGTATCTATCAAATGGAAATAATGATCAAAAGAGCAACAACAGTGCCACAGATATGCTGTGTCACTCACCACCTGAGCTGGGAATTAGTTTGCTCATTTTACAGAGGAAGAAGCAGATCCTCCGAGCAGGCACAGGTCCCGTGGAGGAGGTGCCACTCCCTCTTCATAGGGCTGCGCTGCAGCTTACTGCCAGGAAGGAACATGGAGGTTATGTGAAGTGCCAGGTGCCTGCCTGCCGTGGGCTGCAGGACAGAGCACTCGGAACGTGGCCTGGATCAAATCCAATCGCTCTGTTCCTTGCAGTGTATGTGATCTTAGGTAAGCGACCACACCTCTCTGAGCCTCAGCTTCCTCACTGGTAAAACAGGGGTAGCAAAAGTGCCACCTTGGGGGGCTGAGTCGAGGATCATATGAGGCAGTTCCTGCCCAGAGTGTGCAATCTATGATAGACAGCTTTGGTCATATTAATATCCTCTGGTCCAGCTCTGGTACCCTGATTTCAGCAGGGACTGTCTCTCTCTCTGACAGATATGCAGAAGGAGGTGGAGCCCCAGGGGCCATGAAGCAGAGCTCAGCAACCAGCTTCCTGATGCAGGGTCCACACCCACCACCCTTGCCCAGCTTGGTGGGTCAGAGGGGTACTTCCTATCTGTGCATGTCGGGCAAAAGCAGCCACGCCACGGACTAGAGTTTTCAACAGAGGCAACGCAACCCTGCAGGTGGCAGGGGTTGTCATAACAAATGGGGTCATGAGCAGCCTTGAGCAGACAAGAAGGCAGGGAGGCTGGACCCCCTGGGATGCTCCTGACTGTCTCACCAGACGTTCCTGTAGCTGAGAAACCTATTTAGACGTATGGAGGTTAGCGTCTAACTCTGTCATGTAGATACATGCTGTTTTTGTACTTTATAATACTATACAATGAATTGTCCCAGGATTCAAAACCATGTGAATCAAGGGGACAGTTCTTCACCATTTTGCACAATCACTTCAGCAGCAACTACCCTACCTGTGGTGTGTCTGATACAACGTGTCATTTTACATGAAGAATGTCACACTCACAGTGAGTCTACCCACAGAATGAAGAAAGGGAAAGGGGTCCTTCCAGCAGAGGGAGAACAGCATGTGCAAAAGCTCTGGGTGGGAGGGAGGGGGCAACCACAGATGTGAAAGGGGACCACGGTGTGGTGGGGAGAGAGCCTGGGGGAGTGAAGAGGGCGGTGAGACCACAGGAGCTGGGCAGGGCAAGGCCTTGGGGGCCACGCCGAGAGGTCAGCCCTATGAAAAGCCAAAACAGAATGTTCACCAGGGGAGCACACGGTCAGGTTTGCATTTCAAAGCTCAATCACTCTGCAGGAGCGTGATGCATGGAACAGAGGGGACAACACTGGAGGCAGGAGGCCAGCAGGGAGGCCAGGCACCCGTGGTTCTTGAGGCGGCAGTGGCGGTGC
>SJYC01086499.1:0-35538 GCA_006408675.1 Madoqua kirkii | reverse complement strand
AACAAGAAGACTGACATTATTTCTACTTGAACATTTAGTAGAATTCACCAGTGAAACAGCAAGGCCTGGAGTCTTCTTGGTAGAAAGATTTTTGACAATGAATTCAATTTCTTTTAGAAATACAAAGCCATTTAGTTTTTCTGTTTCTTCTTGAGTTAGCTTAACTGAATTAGGTAGTATTTTTTGGAAGTTGCCCATTTAATTTACATCATCAAGTATCAGTCTGAAGTTGCTCATGGCATTTCCTTATTCCCATTTTTAATGTCTGCAGAACCTGTAGCCATATCTCCTCTTTCATTCCTGATATCAGTAATTTGTATTTTTCTCCATTTTCCTTTCATTAGTCCTGTCAAGGTGTTATAAATTTTGCTATCTTTTATAACACAAAATTTTCACTTTGAAACTTTTCTCTATTGCTTGCATGTCTTACCTTAGTTAGTTCTTTGCTTCTACTTACTCTGGGCTTCCCTGGTGGCTCAAGCAGTAAAGAATCTACCTGCCATGCAGGAGACCCAGGTATAATCCATGGGTTGGGAAGATCCCCTGGAGAAGGGAATGGGTACTGATTCCAGTACTCTTGGCTGGAGAATTCCACAGACAGAGGAGCTCGTGAGCTACAGTCCACAGTGTAGCCAAGAGTTGGAGAGAACAAAGTGACTAACACTTCTAACATTCTCTACTTTGTATTCCTTTCTTTCTCCCAGCTTCTTCTGATAAAAGCTTAAAAGTGTTTACTTTAAATCCTTCTAATTAGGTATTAAAAGTTATACTTTTCCCTGTAAGGTCCTGCTGAGCAAGGTGAAAGGGCTACATACTTACAATATGCAATTTCTGCAAAAGCCTGGAACTCCTAAAGGGCATCTTGTTCTGACTCACACCCCTAAACACAGAGCAGGCGCACCTCCTCAGCACCTGAAGTGACAGAGATGACAGCCAGGCCAGGCTGCACCACCTGTGTTCTGTGCGACCTTCGAGGAACCACGTCATGCTCTGAGCCACAGAGCAGTGTCCTCATCTCTAACGGGCAGTGTAAAGCTCAGGACTGCTGTCTACATGAACAGCGCCCCTGTAGCTGTGCAGGGCACATTCTGCACAGCCTTCATAAAGCCTGCCTTGCAGAGGTGCTGCAGGTGCTTCATGAAGTAGTATATGGACAACCGGCCTGGGGCTTGAGAGGTGAGACAGAGTAAATAAATCATGGTACATCCATTTAGGGAAATACCACACATCAATTATGGCACATCCATTCTATGGAATCTCACCTGGCCATGGAAAGTCACGATTAAGCTCTCTATCTGCGCTCAGCCATGTCTGACTCTTTCCTACCCCACGGACTGTAGCCCAGCAGGCTCCTCTGTCCATGGGATTATTCCAGCAAGAATACTGGAGTGGCTTGCCATTTTCTCCTCCAGGGGATCTTCCTGACCCAGGGATTGAGCCCATATCTCCTGCACTGCAGGCAGATTCTTTACCAACGGGCTACCTGGGATGCTGAGATCTCTACTTACTGAGGAAGAAAACTCTCATGCTTTATTGTGAATGGAAAAATAAAACCGAATATGATCCAGTTTTCATTAATATAGGTATAGCAGTATATGTGGAGCCTGGTAGGCTACAGTCCATGGGGTCGCTAGGAGTGAGACACGACTGAGCGACCTCACTTTCACTTTTCACTTTAACGCATTGGAGAAGGAAATGGCAACCTACTCCAGTGTTCTTGCCTGGAAAATCCCAGGGATGGGGGAGCCTGGTAGGCTTCCGTCCATGGGGTCACACAGAGTCAGAGGAAATTTAGCAGCAGCAGCAGCAGAATATGTATGGAAGCCTGGCAAGAGAACCTCAAAGTGCAGTCTGAGTCAAACTGGAGACTTTTTCCTTTGTTAATATTTAAACATTTTCCTACAGTAAGTATGCTTACAATTTTTGAAAAAAGAAAAAAAATTGTCGTAGTTGGCTCTTTTCCTCTCTACCTGCACTCTGAGCTTCATCTTTAAAATGTATCTATCAAATGGAAATAATGATCAAAAGAGCAACAACAGTGCCACAGATATGCTGTGTCACTCACCACCTGAGCTGGGAATTAGTTTGCTCATTTTACAGGGAAGAAGCAGATCCTCCGAGCAGGCACAGGTCCCGTGGAGGAGGTGCCACTCCCTCTTCATAGGGCTGCGCTGCAGCTTACTGCCAGGAAGGAACATGGAGGTTATGTGAAGTGCCAGGTGCCTGCCTGCCGTGGGCTGCAGGACAGAGCACTCGGAACGTGGCCTGGATCAAATCCAATCGCTCTGTTCCTTGCAGTGTATGTGATCTTAGGTAAGCGACCACACCTCTCTGAGCCTCAGCTTCCTCACTGGTAAAACAGGGGTAGCAAAAGTGCCACCTTGGGGGGCTGAGTCGAGGATCATATGAGGCAGTTCCTGCCCAGAGTGTGCAATCTATGATAGACAGCTTTGGTCATATTAATATCCTCTGGTCCAGCTCTGGTACCCTGATTTCAGCAGGGACTGTCTCTCTCTCTGACAGATATGCAGAAGGAGGTGGAGCCCCAGGGGCCATGAAGCAGAGCTCAGCAACCAGCTTCCTGATGCAGGGTCCACACCCACCACCCTTGCCCAGCTTGGTGGGTCAGAGGGGTACTTCCTATCTGTGCATGTCGGGCAAAAGCAGCCACGCCACGGACTAGAGTTTTCAACAGAGGCAACGCAACCCTGCAGGTGGCAGGGGTTGTCATAACAAATGGGGTCATGAGCAGCCTTGAGCAGACAAGAAGGCAGGGAGGCTGGACCCCCTGGGATGCTCCTGACTGTCTCACCAGACGTTCCTGTAGCTGAGAAACCTATTTAGACGTATGGAGGTTAGCGTCTAACTCTGTCATGTAGATACATGCTGTTTTTGTACTTTATAATACTATACAATGAATTGTCCCAGGATTCAAAACCATGTGAATCAAGGGGACAGTTCTTCACCATTTTGCACAATCACTTCAGCAGCAACTACCCTACCTGTGGTGTGTCTGATACAACGTGTCATTTTACATGAAGAATGTCACACTCACAGTGAGTCTACCCACAGAATGAAGAAAGGGAAAGGGGTCCTTCCAGCAGAGGGAGAACAGCATGTGCAAAAGCTCTGGGTGGGAGGGAGGGGGCAACCACAGATGTGAAAGGGGACCACGGTGTGGTGGGGAGAGAGCCTGGGGGAGTGAAGAGGGCGGTGAGACCACAGGAGCTGGGCAGGGCAAGGCCTTGGGGGCCACGCCGAGAGGTCAGCCCTATGAAAAGCCAAAACAGAATGTTCACCAGGGGAGCACACGGTCAGGTTTGCATTTCAAAGCTCAATCACTCTGCAGGAGCGTGATGCATGGAACAGAGGGGACAACACTGGAGGCAGGAGGCCAGCAGGGAGGCCAGGCACCCGTGGTTCTTGAGGCGGCAGTGGCGGTGCTTTGGGCTGGCGGCCACCCCTGCAGAAGCCTGGTCTGTGGAGGGACAGGGGGCCCTCTCCTGAGACCTGAGCCCAGGAGAAGAGCGAGCTGAGGAGGAAGGCCATGGTTCCACTTCAGCAAACTCACCTGACTCTGCCACCTCGGCGATGGGCACCCCCTGCTCATATGCCATGAAGCCCAGGACTGAGAAGATGGCAAACCCGGCCACGAAGCTGGTGCCGCTGTTCAAGCAACAGAGCATGATGCAGTCCCTGGTGGGGAGAAGCAGGGAGAGGGGCTCGGGTCAGAATCCGGTGGGCAGAACCGGTGCAGGCTGGCACGTTTTGTCTTAGAGCCAAGGAAACCCTCGGGGTTCAGATAGGGGAGGTGGCTGGCCCATGGTCACACAGCTTCTCCTGCATTTTCCTAGAAGGTCAGGTCAGTCGCAGACCGGAAGCACAGACAGGGGTGGGAAGGAAGGGAGGCTGGCAAGTGGGAAAAACACACCAGGAAGGAAAGACTTGGAGACAAACCAACGCTTCTCCAAACCCCTGGCAGGAGAGAAAACCAAGGGAAGTGAGAGAGGATTGATTTTCTGGGAGCTCAAAGCATGAAGATAGCAACCTCTGAAAGAAAGGGCTGCTTCCCAGCCAGCACAGAGGCCTCAGGAGAGACACCCCTCCTGGCCCAGCTTCTCCCAGACCTCACACAAGCCTCCACTCTGATGCTGCAAGGAGCAGACCCTTCCAGGCCAGACCCCTCATGGAGGTGGGCGGGGCGGGAGAGGTGGGCTGCTTCACCAGGGCAGTGACTGACCCCTGCTCCTGGCCAGGATTCACAGCAAAGAAGCACCAGCGCAAAGCCGTGATGCAGGAGAGTCCAGACTACAAACGACGAGGCTCCGCCAAGAGGAAGAAGATGGAGCCCGTACCTCCCGGCCCCTCCAACCTGGGGCTGTGCAGCCTCACGCAGGTGGGTCAGGGGATCAGACTCCCGGGACCTCAGCCACCACAGAGCACGCACGTGGGAGTCAGGCTTACAACATCCGTGACTCTTCACTTTAAAGGGCGGGCCCTGGGTGGTCCGTCTCCTCCCTGGAGCAGCACCAGCCTGGAGCGTGCCCACCATGACCCTAGCCAGCAGGACCGCCCACCTTGCTCCATGGCGCTTCACTTCTCAGATGGCTCCTGCCGCTGACAGTGTCAGAACTTCCTCATGCTCTGTTCGACCCAAATCCACCTTCTCTGGGAAGTGTTAGTTCTAACCTCCCCAACAGCCTAAAGACCTGAAGACAGAGGCCCTATAGCTCCTTGAGGTTTTAGCTCGCTCAGTTAAACCCCCCAGTTCCCTTACCATGATCCTGTTTGTGCTCTGAAATTCAGTCTAGCTTGTCCCTCTTCAAGAGTGTCACATCCAGGACTGAGCACTAGACTCAAGAACAGAGCAGGACGCTCACCTCCTCTTCTCCTGACAACACACACCACACTTTTTGCAATGCAATCAAAGGTTACTCTGATGTTGGTGACTGTGACCCCCAGTTGCCTTGCACTGACCCTGGGAATCAAGGGCATGGTGGGAAGAGCATTAGACTGGGGTTCCAATTCTCCCAGCAATATCTTCTCTCTGGGCCTGTTCTCACTGGCTAGATGACAAGGTGGCTTGGATAAGAGGGTCTCTTGGGCCTTGTGATCAATTAAGTCATTTTCCAGCAAGCAGTCACCTCCACACCATCCTCCCTGGGGTGGAGTGTATTTCCCAGCCCCACTGACTGAGGGCTTACCCACGTGACTTGCTTTGACCCATGAGATAGCAACAGATATGACATAAACAGAGGGTTGAGATGCACTCGTGCAATTGGTCTTGTCCTCAGCCCTTCTGTGATCTGCCACGAGCAGCACTTTCCCAGGGTAGCTCCTATCTCTGCAGCCTGGACCCCAGAATGTACACATGGCATGGCCTTGAGCCTTGCCTGGACCCTGGAGCCAAACCTGTCCAACCTACAGCCTGAAACGCAGAGTCCCCAACAGACTTATGAGCAATAAAAGCAAATACTGTGGTGTTGGTGGTTAGCTACTGAGTTCTGGGGATGCTTGTTACACAGCATTCTTGCAGCAGTGACTGACTGATACAGGTCTTTTCTACAGAACTCTTCAGGCACTGTGGACAGAAACTGGGCTACCAAGCCTGGAGACTTTATCTGCAGGCCTGATCACCTTCTGGGCTTCACACGTGGCGCTAGTGGTAAAGAACCCAACTGCCAATGCAGGAGACCTAAGAGACACAGGTTTGATCCCTGAATTGCAATGATTCCCTGGATAAGGGCATGGTAACCCACTCCAGTATTTTTGCCTGGAGAATCCCATGGACAGAGGAGCCTGGTGGGCAAGAGTCCATAGGGTCGCAAAGAGTTGGACACGGCTATAACAACTTAGCACACATGATCACCTCCACTCTGAGGGAAACCCAGCTCAGCCCAGGAAGGCCAAGTTATTCCTAAGGCTGAGATAAGTCTGTCCTGCATGCCTGTTTCTGGCCCCTGGAAACAGTGCAAAGCAAGGCAGCACTGCTGAGGAAGGGTTTTCTCCACAGCCTCTCCACACTGGGATTCTTCTGTGTTTTTGGACTGGAAGTGCTGAGCACTGTCACTGAATCCTGAGGCCCAGGGAGGACAGACACACACTCAAGCTCTCTGTCATCTGCTGGTAAAGCTGGAAAAGACCCTAATGCTGGGAAAGACTGAAAGCAAAAGGAGAAGATGGGGATGAGATGGTTAGATAGCATCATTGACTCAGTGGACATGAATCTGAGCAAACTCAGAAGATACTGGAGGACAGAGAAGCCTGGCGTACCACAGTCCATGGGGTTGCAAAGAGCTGGACATGACTTAGAGACTTAACAGCAACACTGAAGCTGGGATATGAGTCCAGCTGTCTCAGACACCAAAGTCCACTCTTTTCCTAGGAGCTACACAGAAACAGTGCTCCCTAAGAATTCAGACTTCTAAATCCTGACTTTTGGAAAATAACCTTTGGGTATTCACGTGGTTGTTGGAAACAAATGTCCCTTATTGCAAGGTCCTCACCTTCCCTCAGAGCCCACCTACCTCAAGTGACTTCCTGACCACAGAGGGGCACAGGCTCTGAGCAGATCCAAGGTCCCTTCCAGCTCTGTGCCCTTGCTCCACTTCCTCAGAGCACCCCCACCTACAAGCAGAGAGCCTAGCAGCCTGTGTTCTGAAGTGAGGATTTTCCCCATCTGGTTTGCTCCATTTGCAGCCCTCTAATTCCTTCCCCACAGGGCACCTTCTAGGTGAAAAGCTACATAACATGCACTTTGAAGTTGGCAGGAGCTGAGCTGGGCTTTGAAGACCTCCAGAAGCTATTATGCTGTCGGAAGAGGGTATTAATTTACTCCCTCTGAGTCAGGAAGATCCGTTCACTAAACAATTTGGAAATGGAAATAAAAGGAGCCCTCAGACTTTTGCAATGTCACTTAGGGGATTTGCTTTCTTCTGCTGATGGGAAGGGGAAAAAACCTGCCTGTTCGATGGGAGAGCTGAAGGGGTCTGGGGCGGTCAGCGTATTTTACCCACGTGCTCGGCGGGGAAGAAAGCTGCCGCTGTCCCAAGACACAGCCTGATGACATGCACTCTTGGCCAAATCCTTGCTGATTTTAGTAGTTGGGAAAGAACTGTGTAGGCCTGGGATTGCGGAATAAGAGTGCAGGAGCCAGAAAGGCACAGGTTCAAAGCCACGTTGCATCGAGCCTCAGTGTCCCCATCTGCATAATGGCATGGCTCTTTCCTCTCTTCCTTACACTTCGGCCAGCGCTCTCCTAGGCTGGAGGGATGATGATGAACAAGAGGACTCAGACTGCATCCTCATGGAGCTGAAGGCTGAGCAGGAGGTGACCTAGAGATCTCTGCCATGCCCGGCACACAACAGAGGCAGGCTGGCGGCTGATGTGCCGACAGATGGATGTGGACAGCATCTCTCCAGCATCCCAAGGGGGTCACCCTCAACCTGGACCAGAGGCCTGCCGGTGCTCTCCCTGTGTCCACGCCTTTCTCTTCTGACCCTAGTTCTGTCCGTCTCACTGCTGACAGTGCTCTACCTCTCACGTCCCAGACCCACCTCCTGTAAACACCTTGAAGGATGAGAGAGTCTATCTCGCAACCTGGCCTGAACTCCATCCCCCTCCTCCTCTCTAGCATCCCTCTGTCCAGTGGTCCCCAGTGACCTCTCTGCCCAACAGCCCAGGGACTCTTCAAGAGAGCTCACTGGCTTCCCCGTGGCCTTTCCTCCAGCCTGTGGGATCTGCCCCCTTCCTTTGCCTCAGTTTCGCCAAGTTGCAACCTCTATAGACTGGAGCTGTACCTCTCAAGGTAGCGAGTGGGGGTCTCTCACTTAGTGACACATAGAGCACATGGTTGGCTTAACAAGTGGGTGAGCAAAGCCATCACAAACTCAGCTTTCTGAGAAGATGTGGTGGAGTGCTGGGATGGAGGTTAGCAGACCGTGGCCAGAGTCCAGGTCCACCACACCTAGCTGGCAGGTGGTGGGGGGAACCATATCCATGAGCTTCAATTTTCCTTCCCTGGAAGATGAGGACAACATGAGAGGGACTTCATCACGGACCAAAGTCCTCAGAAATGAGGCGCCCACTTGAGTCTCACAACAAACGAATCTATGTGGCTATCACATCCAAGGCCCCATCCCACCACCACACGTTGACATGGCTCCTCCCACTGTACCCTCACCTACACCGAGGGTTCATTTTCAGATCATAGCTCATTTGCTGGTGGAGAAAAACCAGCTGATTATTTTAAGAGCATGTGATGATCTTTTTCTTGGTGTTTTAAGATTTTTCATTTAGATTTGTTTCTATTCTTTACATTAGTAGGGAACTAACCCTTTTGAGTATCATATTACATGTTAATTGATTTTGAGTATCATGTTACATGTTAATTGATTTAAATTGAAAAAAGTAGGGAAAACTACTAGACCACTCAGCTATGACCTAAATCCCTTACAATTATACACTGGAAGTAATGAACAGATTCAAGGGATTAGATCTGAAAGACAAAGTACCTGAAAGACTATGGACAGGGGTTCGTAATATTGTACAGCAAGTGGTGTTCAAAACCATCTCTAAGAAAAAGAAACGCAAAAAGGCAAAGTGGTTGTGTAAGAGGCCTTACAAATAGCTGGGAGAAGAACAGAAGCAAAAGGCCACGGAGAAAAAGAAAGATACACCCATTTGAATGCAGAGTTCCAAATAAGAAAGCCTTCCTAAGTGATCAACGCAAAGAAATAGAGGAAAACAATAGGACGGGAAAGACTAGAGATCTCTTCAAGAAAATTAGAGATACCAAGGGAACACTTCATGCAACGATGGGCTCGATAAAGGACAGAAACGGTATGGACCTAACAGAAGCAGAAGATATTAAGAAGAGGTGGCAAGAATACACAGAACTGTACAAAAAAAAAATCTTCACGACCCACATAACCACGATGGTATAATCACTCACCTAGAGCCACCCTGGAGTGCAAAGTCAAGTGAGCCTTAGGAAGCATCACTACAAACAAAGGCGATGGAATTCCAGCTGTACTACGTCAAATCCTAAAAGATGCTGTGCAAGTGCTGCACTCAACATGCCAGCAAACTTGGAAAACTCAGCAGTGGCCACAGGACTGGAAAAGGTCAGCCTTCATTCCATCTCAAAGAAAAGCAATGTCAAAGAATGTTCAAACTACCTCACAATTGCACTCATCTCACATGCTAGCAAAACAATGCTCAAAACTCTCCAAGCAAGGCTTCAACAGTATGTGAACCAAGAACTTTCAGATTTTCAAGTGGATTTAGAAATGGCAGAGGAACCAGAGATCAAATTGCCAATATCCACTGGATCATAGCAAAAGCAAGAGGATTCTAGAAAAACATCTACTTCTGCTTCATTGACTACACCAAAGTCTTTGACTATGTGGATCAAAACAAACTGTAGAAAATTCTTAAAGAGGTGGGAATATCAGACTGCCTGACCTGCCTCCTGAGAAACCTGTATACAGGTCACGAAGCAACGGTGAGAAGCAGACATGGAACAAGAGACTGGTTCCAAATAGGGAAAGGAGTACGTTAAGGCTGTATATTGTCATCTTGCTTATTTAACTTATATGAAGAGTACCAGGCTAGAAGAAGCACAAGCTGGCATCAAGACTGCCAGGAGAAATATCAATAAACCTCAGATATGCAGATGACACCACCCTTATGACAGAAAGCGAAGAGGAACTAAAAAGCCTCTTAATGAAAGGGAAAGAGAAGTGTGAAAAAAAATGGCTTCAAACTCAAGATTCAGAAAACTAAGATCATGGCATATCCAATCCCATAACTTCACAACAAATAGACAGGGAAACGATGGAAACAGTGAGACTTTATTTTCTTGGGCTCCAAAATCACTGCAGTAGTAACTGCAGCCATGAAATGAAAAGATGCTTGCTCCTTGGAAGAAAAGCCACAACAAACCTAGAAAGCATATTCAAAAGCAGAGACGGTACTTTGCCAACAAAGGCAAACACAGTCAAAGCTATGGTTTTTCCAGTAGTCATGTATGGGGGTGAGAGTTGGACTATAAAGAAAGCTGAGTGCTGAAGAATTGAGGCTTTTGAACTGTTGTGTTGGAGAAGACTCTTGAGAGTCCCTTGGACTGCAAGCAGATCAAACCAGTCCACCCTAATGGAAATTAGTCTTGAATATTCATTGGAAGGATGGATGCTGAAGCTGAAGCCCCAGTACTCTGGCCTGATATGAAGAACTGACTCATTGGAAAAGATCCTGATGCTGGGAAAGATTGAAGGCAGGAGGAGAAGGGGACGACAGAGGATGAGATGGTTGGATGGCATCACTTGATGCCATCAAGTGATGACTTGATGGAGCGTGAGTTTGAGCAAGCTTTGGGAGCTGGTGATGGGCAGGGAAGCTGAGTGTGCTGCAGTCCATGGAGTCGCAAAGAGCCGGACACGACTGAGCAACTGAACTGAACTGAATTACGTGTTATTATGTCCTTTAATTTTGTAGATGATTTTCATATTTTGTTTGGAGATGTTATGCAGAATGTATATAGATAATCTTTGTATTAATGCGACTTTTTAAGGATTATAAAATCTATATGTACTCAAGAGTAAAGACAAGATAAAACATTTAAATTGTATGGGAAAGTACGGGTAGAAAAAGCCCATCATTCCATCTCAATGCTTCTCTTCAGAGAATGGACTTTTGGCCTCTGAAGGAGAGGGAGAGGGTGGGATGATTTGGGAGAATGGCATTGAAACATGTATACTATCATGTAAGAAATGAAGCGCCAGTCTATGTTTGATACAGGATACAGGATGCTTGGGGCTGGAGCACGGGGATGATCCAGAGAGATGATATGGGGTGGGAGGTGGGAGAGGGTTTCAGGATTGGGAGCTCGTGTACACCTGTGGCTGATTCATGTCAATGTATGGCAAAACCAATACAGTATTGTAACATAGAATAAAGTAAAAATAAAATTAAAAAAAATTAAAAAAAAAATAGTTTCTTGTGTCTTTCTAGAAATTTTGAAGTTCTAGATGTTATGTGAATCAGTGTGTCATTTTTCTTCCTGACCTAATCATTTTGGGTGTTTCCATATCTTTTTCATTATGAAAACAGTATTTTACTCCTCATTTTAGGATGGTTTCCTTTTTTCAAAAAGTATTTAACTCTTTAGCTTTCCTGTACCTACTATGGTGCATATGTGGGGCAAAGTATTAGGCTCCATCCTAACTATTTCTACCAAAATACTTATCCTAGCTCAGAAACATTTGCTGAAAAATCCTTCCTTTTCCAGTGAATCTGTGTTGAGGGACAGCATCATCGCCATGAGTCTACGAGTTTTCACATTACAATGAGGAGCTCTTGATCTTGGGGGTAGAGATGTGCCATCTGCCCAGCCATGCATATTTACCATCTGTGTCTGTGACGGGCATGGAATCAGAGGTGTAGAGACCTCAGCAAACAAGCCACTGGCCTATGGTTAGAGACCAACGTGCCAAGTTCACTTCTGCCAGACACTTTTGGCTGACCTTGGGCAAGTCCTTGGACTTCTGTGGTCTCAGCCTCAGGGCAGAGTCCAGGCTACAGGCATGAGGACCAGGCAGCCAGGGTCACACAGCCCAGGCTCACCCCCAGCACGGGTCCCCTCTCCACACTGGGTATAGCAGTTGCAGGAGGCTGGGGGTGGGGAGGAAGGTCCATTAAGAAAAAGGCAGCAGGGCACTGGCCACTCCAGGTGGACAGGACCCTACAGTCAAGCGAAAGGAAGCAGGAAAGAAATTCCTGACCAGAAAGCAGAATAAGGCCCTCAGTTTTGGAAGACCTGGGTTCAACTAGCTGTGTGACCTTAGTGTGACCTTGGGCCAATCCCTTATCTGCCCTGGGATAAAGCTCTGCTGGAGAGGGTGGGATGGAGGCCTGAATACAATTCCTGGCATGGATTCCCTCTAAGCTTGGAAATTGCTCTGATCATGTCTGTTATTCTCTGAGCTCCTCTGATGGACCACTCTTAGACCCTGGGCTGGGAGAGGCTATCAGATTGCCCAGCATCCTCCCCTGCCCGACCTGGATGGCTGGCACCCTGTCTCTCCTCCTCTGACAGGCCTGTTTCCCTCACCCAGCCTTGCAAGGGTGAGGGGAGATGACAAGGAACTAGCCAGGCAGCGTGGAGGGCTCCCGGGTTCTGTGGAGAGCGGGTGGGCCGGGTTGGGGACATGCTCACCTGTAGCAGTTGTTGTTATAATTGTTATAACTTCCCAGAGCAGTCAGACAACCCAGGCAGATGGCATAGGAGAAGAAGATTTGCGTCCCAGCATCTACCCAGACCTGTAGGAGGGCACAAAGAAGTTGGCAGAGAGAGAAGTCAGATGCGCGGCCAGGGGGTAGGGAGGCGGGGTGGCCCCGTTCTCTGAAATCCCCCGCCCACACCCAACCCCCACAAAAGACTCCAAAAAGGGACAATCAAATGTCCTCATCTCAGGAACGTGGTTTTTAGAAGTTCTATTCTCAGGATGATTAAATATAAATGTCCTTAATTAAATCCAGAAATTTCTGGAGGTTTTGGACAGTAGTTCACCAAGCAGCAAGAATTTGGGTGTTAGGACCCTGCTCCAGCTGTGTGAGCTTGGAAAAGCTACTTAACCTCTCGGAGGCTTAGTCTCGCCACCAGCAAAGTGGGGAATAAACTTTCCTCTCAGGACTACTGAAGCCAAGAGTCATTTTTCTTCTGATGGCTGAGACCATCATGAGAAGCTCTCCTGGGTATCTTTGAACTCACAGAGTTTCACAGTGTCTAGCGGGGGTGGGGGGCCCAGTGATAATGAAGCCCCCAGTTTTCCTACAGGTGTGGAGGCTTCTCCCACTCTGCCCCCATGCACTCGGCCAGAGGACAGTGAAAGGACAAGAAAGGAGGGAGGCACCACCTCTTGATCACTTTCCCAGGCAGCTGTTACTTGGGGGCTTCCCGTGTGGACATGTGGAAACTCCTTTCTCAGTCTCCAAGTGTCCCTCTGACAGAACTGCCAGGGGATGGCAGGACACATGCAAGAGGAATTACAGTAATGTAACACTTCTTTGGGGTCTCTTTGAGCTCCACTTTAGAAGTCATCAGGAAACACCACAGCTCCAACCCAAATGCAGCTGATGAGACTGATGCTTGAGAATCCACTGTCATCTAGAGAATAAGGCTTTATTGTGCAGAAGCTTTTAAGTTTAATTAGGTCCCATTTGTTTATTTTTGCTTTTATTTCCAATATTCTGGGAGGTGGGTCATAGAGGATCCTGCTGTGATTTATGTCGGAGAGTGTTTTGCCTATGTTCTCCTCTAGGAGTTTTATAGTTTCTCATCTTATGTTCAGATTTTTAATTCCACTGCTGGGCATACACACTGAGGAAACCAGAATTGAAAGAGACATGTGTACTCCAACATTCATCACAGCACTGTTTATAATAGCCAGGACATGGAAGCAACCTAGATGTCCATCAGCAGATAAATGGATAAGAAAGCTGTGGTACATATATACAATGGAGTATTACTCTGCCATTAAAAAGAATACATCTGAATCCATTCTAATGAGGTAGATGAAACTGGAGCCGATTATATAGAGTGAAGTAAGCCAGAAAGAAAAACACTGATACAGTATACTAACGCATATATATGGAATTTAGAAAGATGGTAATGATAACCCTGTATGCGAGACAGCAAAAGAGACACCGATGTATAGAACAGTCTTTTGGACTCTGTGGGAGAGGGCGAGGGTGGGATGATTTGGGAGAATGGCATTGAAACATGTATAATACCATATATGAAATGAATCACCAGTCCAGGTTCAACGCATGATACTGGATGCTTGGGGGTGGTGCACTGGGATGACCCAGAGGGATAGTATGGGGAAGGAGGAGGGAGGGGGGTTCAGGATGGGGAACACAGGTACACCTGCGGCGGATTCATGTTGATGTATGGCAGAACCAATACAATATTGTAAAGTAATTAACCTCCAATTAAAACAAATAAATTTATATTTAAAAAAAGAGAATATGGTTGTATATCAATTCAAATACTAGCAAACATTTGCTAAGCACGTCCGACGTGCCAGGCACTGCTGTGAACCCTGTATGCGTTACTACACTTGAATATTCACACCAATGCCATGCAGGAGGTGCTGTTATTAGCCCCCTTCTACAACTGAGGCAACTGAGGAGCTGAGAGGCTGAGGAACTTGCTCAAGACCACACAGCTGAGAGTGGCAGAAATGAACCCAGGGAAAGCTGCCTCTAGAGAGGCACGCATAGCCAGCCTCGGAATCCCAGAAGCCTTCTGCTGTGAGCTCCCACCCAATGCAGGACTCTCCTCTGGAACTTCCGACAGAGCAGGCTGCTTGATTACTGCCAGGGACAGGGAGCTCACTAACTTCTGACACAGGCCCTTTCTTCTTCAGAGAATTCTGACCATTAGCACATTTCTTAAAATGAAAGGAAACCTACCTTTTGAGTTCTCAACTCTGGGGCCACCCAGGTCATATCTCCCTCTCCCATGTGGCATCACTTTACAGATCTGAAGAACCCTCTAGAACACTCTTTTCCAGGCAAATTATCACTATTTCCTCTTTTCTGGGGATTTGAGTACACAGCCCATGTTACTTTACCCTGGATTTGCTTGCTTGCTAAATCATTCAACAAATACTTATTATGAGCAAAGTTCACAATGCTGTCTCTTGACCTAGAAAGTGCATACACTTTTTTTCCCCTGTAACACAGAGCTTTTGGGTTTAGTGTTTTTGGAGCTAAGTGAGGAGCTTAGGGGAAGCAATTTCATGAAGTGTGTGTGTGTGTGTGTGTGTGTGTGTGTGCGTGCGCGTGCGTTGGGCGCGACGGGGGAGGATGCCAGCAGATCATAGCTGACTGAGATATGGTGAGGGGGAAATGGGAAGAAGAATCATTAAAATCATTTTTCAAGAAAGGGGAGTTGGGAGATGGGATAGCTGTGAGAGTAAACAAATTCAGGGAGGAATTTTTCCAAATGGTAGAAACTTTAGGATACTGAAATGTTGAAAGAAACAACCCAGGGTAGGGAAAACATGTTAAAAAAAAAGATTTGAGAGAGAAATGGGTATATTTTAAAGTTCTCCTCTGCCTTAGTCTCCCCACTTGCCACCTCAGTGGATTCCCTTTTCTCCTCGGGAAGGCCAGGAAATGTTATGGAGAAGCAAGACAGGTTGCTGCTGAACCCGGAAACAAAGTCAGATCCCAGGAGCATGGTGTGAGGATGCTCAGCAGTCGAACAAGCGCTGTTTCTACAGCCTCTGCAGGACTTTCGTGGTCCAGGGGCTAAGACTCCGTGCTTCCCTATCTACAATATCTAGGACACGGAAGAAACCTTGATGCTGGTCAACAGATGAATGGCTAAAGAAGCGGTGGTACATACATACAATGTGGTACATACAATGGAATATTACTCTGCCATGAAAAGGAACACACTTGAGTTAGTGCTAATGGGGCAGATGAACCTAGAGCCTCATTATAAAAATCAGAAAGAGAAAAGCAAATATTCTATATTAACACATGTACATGGAATCTGGAAACATGGTACTTATGAACCTATTTGCAGGAGACGGCAATGGAAACACAGATGCAGAGCAAACTTGTGGACACAGTCGGGGGGGAGGATGGGACAAACTGAGAAAGCAGCGCTGAAACATACACATTACCGTATGTGAAACAGCCAGCCAGTGGGAATTTGCTGTAAGATGCAGGCAGCTCCAGCCTGGTGCTCTGTGACAACCTAAAGGGGTGGGGTGGGGTGGGAGGAGGCAGGGAGGCTCGGGAGGAAGGGGCCGTGTGTATGCCATGGCTCATCCATGTGATGCACGGCAGAAACCAGCACAATACTGTAAAGCCACTGCGACGATCTGACAGAAGGGGCAAAGTGGGGCTAACAGAGCAGGCCAACAGGACATTCATCAACCCTCGACCAGTCTGGTGATGCCTTAGGAAGTGGGAATCCTGAGTGACCATTTGTTGAAAACCTTACTGTAAATGCGAGGCTCTCAGGGGACAGTCTCATAATTTGCATAACTATCTCACTAGGGAGTATTGTTATCTCCATATTTAGAGAAGGGGAAATGGACCCATAGATGGTCAAACAGCTAATGAGGGACAGGATCAAGTTTGAACCCAAGGTCCTGGCTCCACATTTTGAAGAGAGAAGCCGGGGCATTCTGGTGTGCTGGGCAGGCCTGACTTTTGGCAGGGGTTCACATAGCTCTGTGACTGTGAGGTCAACAGGACAAAGGCAACATCTCCTTCATGAAGACCAGGCCACTGAGCCCCACGGACTGACCAGCATCTCCCGCAACAAAAGGAACAGCTCAGCTCAAAGGGCTTCCGAGTTCTTGACACCGCCTGAAGGGGAAATAGTCTCCACTGAACAAACAAACCCTAAGGAAGCTGGGTCAGCAGCTGAGAACCGGATCAGTCCCCATGATCTGTGGCAGTGAATGGGGGGCGTTCTGGCCGTGTAGTGGGGGGCGGTCTTCATTCAGAGGTCTGGAGAACAAATTTGCATGGGAATCTGGGGGGCGGGGCCCCTTTGGAAGAGAGGTGGTCCCGCCCTCTAGCTCTGGGGCAACCAGCTCAGAGCAACTGATTCCAGTGAGCCCTGGCACACAGCAGGTGCCAAGAACAGCAGACTGGGGTGTAACCTTCCCTCCCCACTGGACCAGCGGGGCCCAGCTGGGAGAAGCAAGGAAGGATAGACAGATGAGGACACAGCCTCCTCTCCCAAGGTCAGGAGGCAGACTGTCAAGCTAGGCATGTGCGTCCGGCTGCCTCGTCCCATGGACCGCACTCTAGGTGTACAGTCCAGCTGCACTGTACTCTAAGGCATCGCCCCCTCCTGTGACCTGGCCCCTGCGCTGGGGAGGGCGTCACCACAGCCAGGTTAGAGACCGCTGTGTTGGGGGCAACATGCCCACCTACCTTGACCTTTACACGTATCAACAGAGTGTCCAATCTCCTAGAAGTTTCGGGGGAACGCTTCACGTCTTTCTCTCACCTCTTGGAGAGAAGGGACCTCCTGACTGGGGAGATGGAGAGAGGGTCATGGTGCATGTGTGGTGAGTCCCTCCCTTTTTCTCTCAAGCACAGATGATTCAATGAGATACACCGTGCTTAGTTGTTGAGTCATGTTCGATTCTTTGTGGCCCCATGGACTGGAGCCCACCAGGCTCCTCTGTCCATGGGATTCTCCAGGCAAGAACACTGCAGTGGGTTGCCATTTCCTCCTCCAAGGAATCTTCCCAAATCAGGGATCGACCCATGTCTCCTGCATTATAGGAGGATTCTTTGCCTGCTGAGCCCTCAGAGAAGCCCCTCAGTAAGATGTGTGTGGAACAAATACTCAGCACAGAGCTTGGCTCTTGGAGAGCGCAGGGGACGTGCTCAGAAACCCAGCCATGATCTCCAAGAGACAGCAGGTTGCTTGGTCAATGTTCATCCCTTCTCAGGATACACCAGTCCTCACAAATCTGAAGAGAAGAGCCTCTCTTCCTTTTTCTCCCCATAGTACACAAGACGGGGTGTCCACTATATCCTAGGCGAAGTCCCAGGAGCTCCAGCCCTCCCTTCTTTTAAGAGCAGGAGAGAAAGACAACAAAGGCGGGCAGATACTCCGGAACACATCATCGTATGGAGAGGGGAGCGTGAAGGATGGCGTGAGGTGGGGCATGGAGCACACGGCAGCAGGGGCCAGAGCTCTGCTCCGTGAGGGGCACGGCATCTGCTGCTCAGGCAGCTGGAAGGGGACGGGAGCTGCTGAGGTGGCTTGCTGCCGTGTCTAAGGCAGCGCAGGCTGCAGACAGAAGCTCTCCCAGTAACCCGCTTTCATGTCTACGAACAGCCACCCGGTCGAGCATAAGTGCAGCACTTCTGTCCAGGATCAAAGCCGGTGCCAGCAGGGGGGCCTACTCTGTCCTTCCCTGCGCCCCAGAGGAGGTGGTGCTTGTCACACTGATGCTCCGAGGTCTCTGACAAACCCAGCGGTGCCCCAACCTGCCAGGGAAGTACCAGCAAGAGGAGCCAGCAACCAGGCATCGGCTTCCCCTCCAGAAGCACTGATGACGTGCCGGGGAGTTCCACACACTTCACAGGCATGAGACTCACTGCTGCGGTCTGGTGCAGTGACAATCCCCCTTTTATGCATGAGAAAAAACTAACTCCCAGGAAGGGAGCATTTCTTGTCTATTTACCTTGGAGAGATGTACACACTAAAGAGACAAACAAAACTCTGTAATGCAGCCTGCTGTGGGGAGACGGCACTGAAGCTTCGTGCAAAGGAGACTACGGTAGACGAGATGGCTCTTCCCAGGTGCCTGGTTCCCCATCTCCCTGGGGCTTCATGGATAGGGCCTGGGCTCCGGGGTCAGGTAGGCCCAGGCTGCCACTTATCTGCACGTTCCTTCACTTCTCTGAGCCCCAACTTCCTTGTCCACAAAAGAGACACAATGAATGCAAAGTACACGGCGGGGTACCAACTCAGTCAGTCAGTTCAGTTGCTTAGCCTTGTGTCCAACTCTTTGTGACCCCGTGGACTGCAGCACGCCAGGCCTCCCTGTGCATCACTAACTCCTAGAGCTTACTTAAACTCACGTCCATCATGTCGGTGATGCCATCCAACCATTTCATCCTCTGTTGTCCCCTTCTCCTCCAGCCTTCAATCTTTCCCAGCATCAGAGTCTCTTCCAATGAGCTGATTCTTCGCACCAGGTAGCCAAAGTATTGGAATTTCAGCTTCCGCATCAGTCCTTCCAAGGAATAGTCAGGACTGATTTCCTTTAGGATGGACTGGTTGGATCTCCTTGCAGTCCAAGGGACTCTCGAGAGTCTTCTCCAACACCACAGTTCAAAAGCACCATACAACTCCCTTATTCTGCCTCTTCTTGGCGGTTAACACCTCTCCAATAAATGTTCTATGAAAACGGGCCCCCGGGGCTTTCCCTCCACCCCAGCCCGCCCAGCAACAGGACAAGAAGGTGCTTAAACTGCCAGACCCGATGGCACACGTGGCGTGTGGCTGTCCACGCCGCCAGGACAGAGCTTGGTGGCCGTCTTGGGCCCGTGATGACCTACAGCCTTTCCTTTCTTTAACATTTCCTTTTCAGACGATAGCCACACACAGACATACGAACACACACACAACACAACTTCGGTAAATAAAGCCTTCCACTGAGGTGAAAACATACAGCTGGCAGAAAAGGGCTGAAATTAAGCTCTTTCTCTGGGCTGTTTATGTGGGTAAATATTCTCAAAAGATTAAAAGTAGGTTAGGAGAATAATACAACAGCTGTGTTTCCAGTGTGTACCTGACAACGGCCTTTGTAGGAGTGAATAATTACATGAAAATCACTTCCTTCCCACCTCTTTTGCAGCCCCCTCCGGGTTGCTAGGCTCCCTGTCTCCTCTGCTCAGCTAATGCCACATACAGATGCCGGTGAATACAGTAAGGGCCATTCGGAGGGAAGGGAGTGTGGGACTGCGGAACACTCGAGCGGCCCCCTCCCCTGTGGATTCAGTGCGGGAAGAGGGCTTCAGAGGGCTCTGGGGGAAGATGATTCTGGACGCATTTAAATGCTAATGTGCTGGGCCGCTGGGCAGGTCCAGTGGGAACAGTGGTGGGACGGGGCAGAGGCTCTTGGCCTGGGAGCCCCACTGGAAACACGTTCTGTGGCCTCTGGCTCCAGCGCCAGCCTGTCCTCGGCAGCCAGCCCTGCTGGCCAACTTGAGCCCGGCCAGAGGCCCTGCCAGTGCGGTGTCACTGGGCTGAAGGTGGCACCGTGGGTGGTGAGGGGAGCCGCAGTGTGTCGCCTGAGCCTGGCGGCCCCTTCGTGCAGAGCAGGCAGCAGGGTCACTGGGCCGGGCCTTTGCCCAGAGGCTGGATGGCCGTGTCCCAGTCACAAAGTGTGGAGAGAGTGGACAAGCAGTTGCTGGCATGGGGCCGATGGCAACGACTTCTGTGCTTTATATGGTAGAACCCAGAGGCTGTGCACATCTACCCCTTAACCCACCGCGTGAGGCAACTGAGCCCCTATGTCATTGTTATTTAGTCGCTAAGTCGTGTCTAACTCTGCGACCCCATGGACTGTAGCTCGGCAGGCTCCTCTGTCCATGGGATTTTCCAGGCAAGAACACTGGAGTGGGTTGCCATTTCCTTCTCCAGGGGGTCTTTTGAACCGAGCATTCTGCGTCTCCTGCATTGGCAGGCGGATTCGTCACCACTGAGCCACCGGGGAAGCTCTGAGCCCCACTTAACTATGGGACTAAACAGAGGAGGTTTGGGGCAGTGGGCAGTTTGGGCAAGACCTGAAGACATCACGTTCTCAGCTCTGTACTGTTCCCAGGACTGTCCACCCTGCCTTGGGGGCTACATTTTAGGGCAACATCTTCTCCCCTCCAAAGTGTTCCTCTAAGAGAGTGCTGCTCTGGACAGGACACGCATCACGTAGGATGGTCCTGTTCACCGTAGGAGGTTCTGCATCACTGGGTCCCACTCTCTAAGCATCAGAGCTGCCCCATCAGAGAGGAACCAGAATTACACCTCCATGTGTTTCTAAATGACCCCGTGGTAGTGGTCCTACCTCCCTCCTGGGAGAATCATGGAGGTCGGGGAGCCTGAGCTGGCATCTGTGGTGGAGCTGCAGAACCCAACTGCCTTCTCTGGGCACACAAGCCAGGGTCTTCCGGGCCAAACCGAGCTCTGAACTGGCACATTCTCCTGTGTCATCTGAGCAGGCGTCCATGGGGTTGCAAAGCGCCTGACAACTTGGCGACTAAACGACAGTAGCAAGGACCCAGAGAGGCTACAGCAGTGGGCCTGGATCAGCCAGCAGGTTAGGGGGACGATCACAGCCCCACTGTTGACCCCAAAGCCCCTCCCTTCCATCTCCCCAAAGACTCTCACCATCTCAGCCAAGAGGGAGCAGCCAGGGCGACCAGCCTGCTGCCGGTCCCTGCTCCTCCCACATCCATGTCCTAGCGGGTGTGGCCCTTAGTGCCCGGGGCCTGCCTTGTCCACTCACACACTCTCCTTTTGTCGCTGCCCGCCATGTCCCAGCCAATCTCTGTGGTCACACGGCCATCTGCTCCGCACCGCCTCTCCCCTGCTCATCTGAATGGAGAGGTGACAGCTTTAAACAACACCAGAGCCTCAGGAAGCTGACTAACAGAGCAGCAAGCCCAGGGCACCCAGGAAGAATGCAGAAGCCGGTCTGAAGACCAGGTGAGTGGACGACCGGCAGTGTATGGCCAGCCACCCCCCTCACCCGCAAGCGCTGAGGCTGTCTTCCTGACCACACAAGGTCAAGGTCATGGAGGACGGGAAAACTGAAGGGATGAGTAAGGTCACACGTGGACTCACGGGAGACGAGACAGGTGGCCACAGCAGTCCCTCCCCACTGATGCTGCAGGACAGTGGCCCAGCTCTGGGCAGAGCCACCTGACACAGGACTGTCCTTACCCTCAGACCTCCCTCAGTGACATCCCCGGGCATCTGCTTGAGCAACAAAAGCCAGGATGACCAGGCTAAAAATAAATCAAGATCTGGACGTGGCAGCATTTAGGGGGCAAGTGTGCCAATGTCTGCGACTTATTTTGAAACAAAGTGAAAGTGTTAGTCGCTCAGTCCTGTCTGACTCTTTGTGGCCCCTTGGACTGTAGCCCACCAGGCTCTTCTGTCTGTAGGATTCTCCAGGCAAGAATACCAGAGTGGGTCCTCATTTGCTTCTCCAGGGGATCTTCCCGACCCAGGGATCGAATCCGTGTGTCCCACACTGCAGGCAGATTCTTTACCATCTGAGCCACCAGGGAAGCCCTTACTTTGAAATGTACACAAGGAAATAAAATGGATCAATGGATACAAATCTTGGGAAGATATTGGATGGAGCCAACATGGCAAAATGTCGAGGCAGAATCTAGGTGGTGGGTAAAGTGGGGGTGTTCCCTGTGCAGGCAGAACCAACAGGACGCAGGACGGGATGCTCTCAGCCCAGCAGAGGGGACTGGCAGGTTCACTGCAGAGATGGGTCCATAACTTCCAGGAGGACCGCGTCTGCGAGAGAACGTGTGCTCTGTGACCAGCACCTCATGAGAAAGACACTGCGGGTGAACTAAGGAAATCCCTGCTCTGCCCAGGTGACATTCAAGAGCCAAAGCTGGTGTTCAGTCCCCGAACAGAAAACCTAGGAGGTTCCTGGGAGTTACAAGTCTTCTTGACCTCACCTCAAAGATTAAAAACACATCCATTGTGATTCATGGATTTATCTGTTGTTCAGTCGCCAAGTCGTGTCTGACTGTTTGTGACGCCATGGACTGCAGGACACCAGGCTTCCCTGTCCCTCACCATCACTCGGAGTTTGCCCAAGTTCATATCTAGTGAAATGGTGAAGCTGAAGCTCCAATACTTTGGCCACCTGATGCAAACAGCCAACTCATTGGAAAAGACCCTGATGCTGGGAAAGACTGAGGGTAGGAGAAGAGGGTGACAGAGGATGAGGGGGTTGGATTTATCTGAGCAGGGCTTAAACCTCACTGTCAGCCATGATTCCTTTCTGGCTGAGGCAGAACAGCTTTCAGGGCTCAAGAGAGGACAGGAGTGGTGACTGAGAAGGCGCCATCGCTCGCCGCGCGGTTTCCAGATGCACTGGCGCTGTCTCTGAGGCGTTCACTCAGAAGCCCGTGTCTGTAATGCGTTGTCCTCGCCTACCTTCCTTAGAGGATCTTTACTTATTGCCTCCTCTTGTGTCTCCTCTACACTGCCACCTATTTCGAGGTATAAACAGTGACCATGGCAGCCCCTGTCCCAGGCAGCGGCACAGCACTGAGAAGATGAAGGCCTCCTACAGCGGGTATTTACTGGGCATGTCCTGTGGCTGGGCAGCGTGGCAGCCCCCATGGGGGAGGTATGGTTGGATCAGATGTGGCCCGCATGCGGCATGGGTAGTCTTGGATGGTGTATTTTAGATTATCTCTCTAGGGATGTTAACTACTCTTGCTTAGAATGACATTCATCCAACCCTCCCTCCCCACTTATTCACATGGCCTTGAAAATTCTTTTTTTTTTTTCAAATGATAGATTTATTTTGAAACTTTTAATTTTGTATTGGAGTATAGCCAATTAACATCACAACTTGACTTTGTTAAGTTGTGACAGTTGCAGGTGGGTGGCAAAGGGACTCAGCCATGCATATACCTGTACCCAGTCTCCCCCTAACTCCCCTCCCATTCAGGCTCTCACATAATACTGAACAGAGTTCCCTGCTGGCCTTGAGAACTCTTAATGTGCTACCCTCTCTAACCTTGAAGACACATGGATGATTTATAACATAAACACATTCACATGACCACAGATAAATCACCTCCCATCTCAGTCTTACTTTCACAGAGGATATTTTAAAGAGTAATTTCTGGGCTCTGATACCTTTTATTGGTCACACACAAACAACCACTAATAGGAACTTCCTGTCAGCATGAAATAAACCAGGAGAACTGGTCAAAAGGGGAGAAAGAAAAGTCAAGGGTCACTGAACATGGAAGGGTTAGAAAATCAGTTGATTTTACTCAATGCCCTCATTTTATGACTGAGGGAACTCAGTACAAGGAAGGACAATAGCCCTTCCAGGTCAGTGATGGAGCTGGGTCCCTGATCCTGAGCCTAGGAGTTTCCCACTAGGCAACACTGCCTCCGGTGGTCAGGAGAGGGAGGCAAAGGCACAGAGGAAGGAGCTGAACCATGCGAGACATCTCTAGGCACTAGGCAAGGAGCAGGAGCAGCGTCCGCCCTCTTTGTGAGTATCCCGCAGGACTCGGTGCTTGCCCTGGGGGTCTTTTCAGCACTTGCTTACACACGAGAAGGAAGGGAAGCGGAACACGATGTTCACACACCAGTGAGTTTCAGTACCAAAAGTCACAGTCCTCAGCAAACTCAGACATATCGAAGCCTCATCATCGTGCTGCTCACAGAGAGAAGAAAGCCTTGCTCTCCCTGTCCCCACCCGCGCTGGGTCAGGAATCATTAGACTACGTCGCCATTGCAAAGCACGCACCTTCCTCACCAAGGAGGGGTCCGGGGAGGCAGACCCAGCATCTCCAAGATAGGAACGGCGTACGCCTCTCGGCAGCCCTGTGTTCCTCAGGGCACCATCGTCCAGGTCAGCCCCCTGGATACTCTCACCGGTCAGCCGAGGTGGAGAGGGTCAAGCTTGTAAGGACAGAAGCCCAGAGAGGTTCAGTGATGTGCTCAAGGTCGTGAATATAGTGAGTGAGGGCCTCATTCCACGTCTGGTCTAACCTCTTGATTTCATAATTGAGGAAACAGGCTCAAAGGGTGGAAGGGTAATAGATGTTTCAACTGGAGATTCTATTTTCTCGTCCAGTTCTCTCCCAGCTGTGGCCGCAGGCAAGTAATCTCCTTGCTCTGGGACTCAAACCCAGACTTGTCCACCAAAGAAGAAGGTGAATCTAGAAACTGACTCTCAAACTTGTTAAGACAGCAAAGAAAAGGGCCCCATAAGGCACTTCTGCCAAATACCCTGGTGAATATGACTTTACTTCATGTGCTAGAAACAAATTTACGGTCAGAAAACATAATCATGGATAGTATGAAATATGAAATCATCCTCACAAATGTATGACTTTATGAATAAAACTGAACTGTTGAATTAAGCATGAATGACTCAAGGCGACTTTCTTTAATTTTAATTTCCCGCTTGAACTTTCGGTGTGTCGTGTTTAAGAGCAGCAGATGAAGAGCAGTAAATGCCAAGGGTCAAATTTGTTTTTCATGAGAGATGCAGGAAACAAGTCATTATGAAATATAATATACACTGAAAATTGTATGGCTGAAAAGAAAGATAGAAAACTCACCTAAATGCTAGAAATGAGAGAGAGCAAAGCTAAAAGATGAGGAGAAGGAAAGACTCAGTAACCCATGAGGATATCCCAAGTAGACAGATATCCAAGTGGCTGGGGTTTAAATTCCTTCCCAATGATAGAGTTAAAATCTCAGGCCCTGGCAAAGAAAACCCAAAGGAGAATAGACAGACTTTCCAATAACTGGCCATGGGAAAACTGGACAGCTAAATGTAAAAGAATGAAAGTAGTATATTCTCTAATACCATATACAAAAATAGACTCAAAATGGATTAAGGATTCAAATGTGAGACTGGAAATCATAAAATTCCTAAAGGAAAACTTAGGTCGAACACTGTTTGACATAAATCACAGCAATATGTATATATTTTTTGGCTCTGTCTCCTAAAGTAAAGGAAATAAAAGCAAAAATGAACAAATGGGATCTAATTAAACTTAAAAACTTTTGCATAGCAAAAGAAATCATCAATAAAATGAAAAGACAATCTACTGAATGGGAGGAGATGTTTTCAAATTATATGACCAATAATGTTTTAATACCCAACATATATAAACAGCTCATACAACTCAACATAAAAGGAAAAAAAAAACCCAATTAAAAAATGGGCAGAATAGACATGTTTGTAAAGGGACATACAGGTGGCCTCATGAAAAGAAGCTCAACACCATGAAGCATCAGGGAAATGCTGACCACAACCATGATGAGCTATCACCTCACACCTGTTGGAATGGCCATCACCACAAGAAACACACTTAACAAGTGTTGGCGAGCATATAGAGAATAGGGGACCCTTGTATACTGTTGGTATACAAGGTATGTATGTATATATGTATACTGTTGGTAAACATATATCCACAGGTGCAACCACTGTAGAGAACAGTATGGGGGGAGGTTTCCCAACTAACTAGAAACAGAACCACCATATGACCCAGCGATTTCACTCCTGAGTATATATCTGAAAAAAAAAACCCACTAATTTGAAAAAAATAAATATATTCGTAGCAGTATTATCTACAATTGCTGAGCTATGGAAGCAGTCTAAGTGCCCATCAACAGGTGAACGGAAAAGAAGATGTGGCACATTTATACAGTGGAACACGACTCAGTCATAAAAAAGAATGAAACCCTGTCACTTGTAGCAACATGGATGGACTTGGAGGATATAATGCTAAGTGAGATAACGAAACCCGAGAAAGACAAACACTACGTGATATCACTTATATGTGGAATCTAAAATATGCAACAAACTAGTGAATATGACAAAAAAAGAACCAGACTCACAGACACAGAGAACAAGCTAGTGGTTTCCAGTGGGGAGAGGGAAGGGAGGAAACACAGGGGTAGAAGATTAAGAGGCACAAATTCCTGTGTATAAAATAAGCTGCAAGGATACATTATACAACACTGGGAATGTGGCCAGTATTTTGTAATAAGTATAAATGGAGTATAAACTTTAAAAATCACTATATCACAAATCACTATATTGTACACCTGTAAATTACATAATGCTGTACAACAACTGTACCTCAGTAAAACAAAATATTTTTCAAAAAGATTTCAAGCCCTGGGTACGACCAGATGCTGCGTGGTTGTACTGTAAAATGTAGGAGCCAGAACGGAGTTGCCCTGTAGTGAATGACGTATCAGAAAACTCGGTGCCTCAGGCCAGGACTCGATCTAGAAGTAACAGGTGTTACAGTGATCACACACTGCTCCTGCAAAGCGGGCATCCGAGTTTAAACTGACACTTTAAAATTACCGTCCTTTTCATGAACTAAGAGAGCCTGGTTTTCACAAGCCTTTGCTGACAGAACTACTAAAGGATGTACTCCAATAAGAAGGAAATTTAATCCCTTAGAAAGGAGTGAAAATAGGAAGCAAAGGAATCAGTAAGCACCTTGTAAAATTCAAGTAAATATCAACTTTAAATGGTAATAAAGCAGAATTTTTAAAGGGGCGGGAAACAATCACAAGGATAGGGAGAGAGTGGAGCTGGAAAGAAATCTGTGTTCTCTGGTATTTTCCTGTTGAGAAAGAGGACAAAGCTAGTTAAGAGCCACTCTGACTAACTGGGCTCCTGCATCTTCGTCTTCCCAATGCACTGGCGGGGAGATTCTCTCTTCCCATCCGGGGCCACTGCAAACGCAGCTACTACAGGCCCCGTGACAGGTCACTGGGTGGACCTGCACTGCAGTCCTCTCTGCCCAAGGCAGCGGTGGCCACAGTTCTGCCCCTGAGTCTTCAGCGTGCAGTCTTTGAACTCTTCTTGGAATCCCCAGGCCCCTCTAAGGGGAAGAGGCCTCCTCTGGTGGCTCAGGTGGCAAACAGTCTGCCTGCAATGTGCGACACCCAGGTTCAGTCCCTGAGTCGGGAAGATCCCTGGAGAAGGAAATGGCAATCCACTCCAGTATTCTTGCCTGGAGAAGTCCATGGACAGGGGAACCTGGTGGGCTACCGTCCATGGGGTCAGAAAGAGTCGGACGCGACTGAGTGGCTCACACTTTCTAACACACTCTAAGGGGTAGAGGAAAGAAACGCACAATGCTAACCGCAGGCCTGCAGAGAGCCAGGGCTCGCTTGGCCCCTGGTGCAATCGGAGCTTGAGTTTCCACAGACTCTTCTGCTTCTTGGGCCTCTTTCCATCTAGAGCATGAATGTCCAATAGAATGTTCTGCAATGACAGAAACGTTCTGTATCTGTAAGGGAGGGCCCAGGCCCAGGTGGCTATTGACCATCTGCGGTCTGATATGTGAAACCGAGGAACTGAATATTGGCTTGCACTTAATTTCAATTACTTTCAATTTAAATGGTTAGATGTGGCTTGTGGTCACTGTGCTGGATGGCATAGTTCTAGAGGGTGGGCACTCCCTGAAGGGATCCACCCCATTCCCAGATCACCCTGAGAGAGACGGGTGCAGGTCTCTCCCACCCTCTGTCCTGGAGCATGAGCGAGAGCAGGGAGGTGGCCCCAACAGCCAGGACATCCTTGCTCACCTTGTTTGGCCCCAGCGCCTCTGCCTCCCTGACCACACCCCTCGCTGATGTGTCTGACAGTTCTCAGAATGCTGAACGCTGAGTGCTTTCAGACCAGTGCTCCTCAGACTCTCGCCTGTGGAACCTGCAGAAGATACTGCTGAGACGCAGACTCTGATGGGGCAGGTTGGCGGTGGGGCCTGAGGGTCCACATTTCTAACAAGCTCTCGTATAAGGCTGATGCTACTGCTAGTCTGGGGACCACACTTTGAGCAGAAAGGTTGTAGACAGTTGTCTTGAAATGTAAATTTGTTCTGTCTACACATATCATGCTGAAGCTGAAGCTGCAAATACTTTGGGCACCTAATGTGAAGAGCTGAATCATCAGAAAAGACCCTGATGCTGGGGAAGACAGAAGGCAGGAGGCAAAGGGGAGGACAGGATGGGATGGTTGCATGGCATCACTGATTCAATGGACGTGAGTTTGAGCAAACTCTGGGAGATGGTAAAGGACAGGGAAGCCTGGCATGCTGCAGTTCACGGGGTTGCAAAGAGTTGGACATGACTGAGTGGCTGAACAGCACCACCACCACCTGCCATGACAGCTAGCATACTAGCTTACATTAATATCTGTATCTCATCTTTTTGCCGTATCTGTTCTCTAAAGACTTTTAAAAGCGTACTCTGTGAGAACAGGATGGGTTAAGTCAGTTCATACTGTGCAGTGCCACAAAAATGCCAGAAGCTTTGGTCAAGAAAATAAAATTAAATGCATATATGTCTCTTACAGAAAATTATAGCCAACATTTATTGAGCATTTACCATGTGCTGGACACAGTGCTATGCATACAATGAATGAGTATTATCTCATTTAATCCTCATAACAACCCTTTTCACAGAAGACAAAACCAAGGCACAGATAGGCCAAGTAATGTGCCTGTGGTCATGCGGCTAGCAAGCAGATGGACCATGGAATCCAAGCAGTCTGATGGGACCCTCACCCTGGACCCGCAGCTTTGGTTGAAAGCTTAAGATCAGGGTATCTCTATGCAAGTCAATGGACTCTTTTAGAGAAACAGATGCTGGTGAAATAACTGCCCACAGGTATTCAGAGTGGCTTTATTCACAATGATCAAACTTGGAAGTACCCAAGATGCCACCAATAGGTGAAAGAATAAACAAATTACACATTATCCAGACAACAGAATATTAGTCAGAGATAAAAAGATAAGAGCTTAAGGACACATAAAGACATACAGGAAAGTGAAGTTCACATTACTAAGAGAAAGAAGCCAGTCTGAAAAGGCCGCATAATGTACGGCGCCTGGAGAAGGCAAAACGATGGAGACAGGAAAAGGATCAGTGGTTACCAAGGGTCTGGGGAGGAAGCAGGAGGGATGAACAGGTGGAGCAATTTTAAGGTAGTGAAACTATCCTGTGTGATGCTGTAACGCGGATACATGACATGACACATCCGCCAAAACCCACTGCCTGCACAACACAAAGAGTGAGCCTGAATGTCAAATATGGGCTTATTGAGCTCATAATACTGTATCAGCACCGCTTCACCAACTGTAACAAATGTACCATCTCACCTTTCAAGGATTAAGTCAAAGGCTACACACATTTGTTGTTGTTTAGTCTCAACTCTTTGGGGACCCCATGGACTATAGTCCGCCAGGCTCCTCTGTCCTTGGGATCCTCCTGGCAAGAATGGGAGTGGGTTGCCATGCCTTCCTCCGGGGGATCTTCCCAACCCAGGGATCGAATCTGCGTCTCTGCATTGCAGGTGGATTCTTTACCAATGCCCATTCGGAAGCCCACCACACATATATAGAATGTTAATAGTAGGGAAAAGTGTGGCCAAGGGAGAGGAGCTATATGGGAACTCTCTGAATTTTATGCTTAATTATTCTATAAAACCTGCTTTTAAAAAGTTTATTAATTGAAAAAGAACATGCTTAATGCACACATTTTTATACCTAACTTTGGAGAGGGGGGCCAAAGACCCTCCAGCAATGACAAAACTCCTGTCCCAGAATATATCACTCATCCACCCACTCCACCCTACTCCCCTAGAGCCCAGCAAAGGTCTGGCAAGAGTGGATACTTTGTACATTTCTGCTAATTCATTTTAAAAGCAAAGACCCAGCATAATGCCTGGCATAGGTGTCAGTAATCCTGCCAGATGAACAAACGTAAGACTGGAATTCTAAAAAAGTGGCCTAAGGACCCCCGGAGATGGGCTCACAGCTGTTCCCTCCCTGTGCTGGTACAGCCGAGGCCTCATCCTCCGTTGCTCTCACCAGCCCCAGCTGTGGCCCTTTCCAGCGGCATCTCAAGGGCAAAATCACTGCCTGATTCATCTCTCATACTCCTACCCCACAGGCAGGCCTTGCACACAGTAGGTGCATCCTGAATGCTCGCTGATACCTGCCTCATGGGCTGCTGCAAGTAGCCAGACACACTCACACAACTGCCCATGAATTTGTGACATCACAGCAGGAGGGGCCTTCCCACATCCCCTCCAATAGCAAAGTCGCTCTCCCACCCCCACGGCAAGGTCACTGGGTACATGTCTCCTCTGCTTCCCTCTCTGTCTCCAAACTTACTCTATTTGCTTGCTCCTTCTATGTACCCAGAGAAGTTTGCTTGTGCTGATTCATCTACCCTTATCACATCTATGAGGGGGCAGGAGGTGAGTAAAAGACTGGACTCTGCCCACGAGAAGCTTACAAGAGACAAACTGAGCCTCAGAGAGAGTGAGCTGTCTGCTCAAGGTCACACAGCAGATGAAGAAGGATCAGGCAATCAAATGAAGTTCCTTGTGACTCTAAAGCTCTTTGTCACAGAGTTCTGCTGAGCCTCTCATCTGCATAACCTTCTGAAGTTACAGCTCTGTTCATGACAGTCAACCCCTTGTACTGAAACACTCAACGGCTCCCTGTAGACCACTGGATAAAATCTTCAGCTCCCTGGGCTTGACCTCTGGCGTTCCCAATGAAGGGGCCTCAGTCTGCTGTCTGAACCTTATTTCTTGTGATTCCCTGTCACAAAATCTATCCCATGGCCACAATAAACTACTTACCTTTTCCTCCATATATGTAGACTTTCTGGGCTTTGCTTTATCTCCAAATAGTCTTCCCTTCCCCATACTTCAAGGACCAAATAAAAGATTTTATGGTTTCATAAAATCTTCTCTGGACATCTAACTGGAAATAATTTTGGTCTCCTGTGTTTGCAGTCCTTTATCTAAATCACTGTACACCATACACTCATCTACCCATTCACCCACCTACCCATCCTCCCATACACTCATCTATCCATCCCTCTGTCTACCCATTCACCAACCCAACCATCCATCCATCCATCCCTCCCTCTATCTACCCATTCACTAACCCAACCATCCATCCATCCCCCCACTCATGCACTCACCCACCTACTGATCCATCCATCCATCCACTCACTCACTCATCCATCCCCCTATCTATCAATTCACCTACTCATCCACCTATGCACCGACTCATTCAACCACCCACCTATTCATCCTGTATTGACTGGGAGCCTAACATGTGCCAGGTTCTCTTGATAGGTGCCAGGGAGTCACCATGGATAAGACAAACACATCCTCAGCTTACATGGAGCTGACAATCTAATGCAGGGAGGTTTACAGTGAAGCTTCAACAAATGAACACAAGATTGCTTCAAACAGCCATCTATCCTATGCATAAAATAATACAGAGCCTTGGTTAAAGTCATGAGGTTTAGTGGGGGTGCTTGAGCCCAGCTGATCAGATATAACTTTGGAGCCGAGACTATAGGGTGAGAGGGAGCCAGCCACGGGAATATCTGATGGGACAGTGGTCCAGACGGACAGGGTCTGTGATGCTCTGGAAAGAGCCTTGGATGTCCAGGGCCATGTTGGAGATGGGACCAGGCCACAGAGGGGTTCCTTAGCCTCGGTCATGGTTGAGTAGTCTGAATTCTAATTCTAGTGTAAGGAAAAGCTGCTAGCACTTATAAGCAGGAGAGTCAGACTTCTGCTTCTGCTCCTGACTGAGTGACTGGAAAGGAATGGCCCTCCTGCCATAAGCAGCTATCAGAACAGACAAAAACAGAACCATTTTCAGGCAGTATATAACACTTAGGGCAAGACTATTATCCCTGAGAGATGGGGTGATGCCAAGAGGGATATGCTGAGCCCTCTGCCTGGGGACAAACAGACACAGAGTCCCGTCACACTGAACAGGCAGGGCCAGAGGGTAGGACAGCTGATGTAACTGGACACTACAGTGTGCGGCACAGGGAAGGGGGGGCTGGGCAGAGCAGGGGCCCCATATGTCCATGGGGAGGTTCCTGAGAGGCTGCGGCTGACGGCTGGGCTGCGAACATCCGGAGTGAGACCCCCAAGGCTCCCCAGGGGGCACTGCCTGGGGCTGGCAGTGCAGCAGTGCACTCCAGGCCAGACACTGCCGAAGGGAGGGCAGAGTCAGAGGGTCGGGCTCCCGCCCTCCCGCCCTGCCAGAGTGGACAGGTCTGGCCAACACCAAGCACTCGTTCATCCTTGGTTCCTGGCTGAGACAAAGCAAGACCTTCCCTTAGGGGAAGAGCCATGTCCTAAAGCAGAGTTCCTATTCTGTGCACTGTGGACATTTGTGACCCAGCACTCATTCATGCTTGGTACCTGGCTGAGACAAAGCAAGACCTTCCCTTAGGGGGAAGAGCCATGTCCTAAAGCAGAGTTCGGGTACTGCGCACTGTGGACATTTGTGACCCACAATTCTTGGCCGCAGGGGCCATCCTGCGCCTTGTAGAACATTTAACAGCATCCCCGGCCTCTACTCACTAGATGCCAGTAACCATCCCTCTCCACAATCAAGCTGCAACCTCCAATAATGTTTGCAGACATTTCCAAGTGTCTCCTGGGAGGCAAAACTTCCCTAGCTGAGAACCATCACTCTAGAGTAATCACTACTCTAGAGCCATCCTTAAAAAGCCTAAAGCCAAGCCCTGCAAAGATCTATAGGGGAGATGGAGTGGAGAAACCCATTAAGCCCTACTCAGTCCTATTAAGTTACAGGAGCTTGACAAACAGCTTGGGATTTCTACCGACTCACACTAAAAAACAAATCTGAACTTATACAAGTTTAAGGTGATCAGCCAGTAACTGAATTATCTATTAAAATAAAAAACAACTACTCTTCATAGGAAGATAACAAACCCAGAATGTTGAAAACATATTATCCCAATATTTAGTCAAAAACTACCAGACATGGGGCTTCCCTGGTAGCTCAGGGAATCCACTTGCTCATGCAGGAGATACAAGAGATGCTGGTTCGATCCCTGGATTACAAAGATCCCCTGGAGAAGGAAATGACAAACCCACTCCAGCTTTCTTGCCTGGGAAATCCGATGGATAAAGGAACTTGGTGGGCTACAGTCCCTGGGGTCACAAGAGAGTCAGACACGACTTAGCGACTATACAACAACATGTAGCACATAGCTCCTGAGTCTGGAACACAATAATCTTCAACATTTGACTATTTTCTGATTGAGTGAAGTAGATAAATTAAATGACAAGCTTGTAAAGCACAGTATCTGATACAGACTCAGCCATCAAGAAATGATAACCAGTAATGAGTATCACTACCCTTAAGGGGTAGCTGAGCAGCTCTTCAAGCACTGAGAATACAGATTAATAAGGCACCACTAAATTGCTGAAGACTAGAAAGCACAGACCTTCACCATGAGTAAATCTGGCTGGAAGAATTTAGTGGGTGCCCGGCCATGCATAGCATTTCAGGGTGTGTACAGGAATTCTGATTCCACCAACACGCAACTCTTAAGGACTTGCAAGCAGTAAAGAAAAAGCCATTCACTATCTTAGGTGCATATGATATTAAACTGGGCTTCCCAGGTGGCGCTAGTGGTAAAGAACCCATCCACCACAGCAGGGGATGTAAGAGATGAGGATTCGATCCCTCGGTCTGAAAGACCCCCTGGAGAGGGCAGGACACCCCACTCCAGTATCCTTGCCTGGAGAACCCCATGGACAGAGGAGCCTGGCGGCTACAGACCATTTGTTGTTGTTGTTCAGTTGCTCAGTCATGTCCAGCTCTTTGCGACCCCATGGACTCAGCACGCCAGGCTTCCCTGCCCTTCACCAACTCCTGGAGCTAGCGCAAACTCATGTCCATTGAGTTGGTGACGCCATCCAACCATCTCATCCTCTGCTGTCCCCTTCTCCTCCCGCCTTCAATCTTTCCCCACATCAGGATCTTTTCCAATGAGTCAGTTCTTCCACCAGGTGGCCAAAGTATTGGAGCTTCAGCATCAGTCCTTCAAATGAATATTCACGACTGATTTCCTTTGGGATTGACTGGTTGGAACTCTTTGCAGTCCAAGGGACTCTCAAGAGTCTTCTCCAACACCACAGTTCAAAAGCATCAATTCTTCTGCACTCAGCTTTCTTTACGGTCCAACTCTCACATCCGTACATGACTACTGGAAAAACCATAGCTTTGACTAGATGGACCTTTGTCAGCAAAGTAATGCCTCTGCTTTTCAACATGCTGTCTAGGTTGGTCATAGCTTTCCTTCCAAGGAGCAAGCGTCTTTTCATTTCATGGCTGCAGTCACCATCCATAGGGTTGCACAGAGCTGGACATGGCTGAGGTGACTTCACAGGCACATGATGGTTAGGTTGATAACACCCCCCGAGTTCCCGAGGCGTCTGCCTGATGACTGGAAGGGGCACACCTGTGCCAGGTGCGTTCCAGCCCCCGCACAGCCGTCACTGCTGTCATCACTGACTTTACTGTGCCTCTTTCCGAGGAGACTGTCAACCAACCCCTTGAAGATAAGAACAACGTGTGATCTGATTCTGCCTCCCCCTGCTTGGTTCTGAGTGGAAGACACATCTGCATGGTGGAACCATGACCCCTAACCCAGGATCAAATAAAACGAAAGGAAAACTTTGAGGGATTTTTCAGTCCCAAGGAGTGAGGTTTGCCAGCACCCATGTCAGTGAGGTTTGCAATCTTTTCCAAAATATCTCCAATGTCTCTAAGTCAGTATCAATTCTGTAAATACTGGTTTTAACGTCCGACAGCTGAGGCCCACTTTGCCTTGGGTCCGAACCCGGAATCAGAGTATACTGCCACCAGGTGGCAGCAATTCCATGGTCTCATCCCCGAGGTTCATCAGTTCAGTTCAGTCGCTCCCTGGTGTCCGAGACTCTTTGTGACCCCATGGACTGCAGCATGCCAGGCTTCCCCGTCCATCACCAACTCCCGGAGCCTACTCAAACTCATGTCCATCACGTCGGTTACGCCATCCAACCATCTCATCCTCTGTCATCCCCTTCTCCTCCCGCAGTCAATCTTTCCCAGCATCAGGGTCTTTTCCAATGAGTAGGTTCTTGGCATCAGGTGGCCAAAGTATTAGAGTTTCAGCTTCAACATCAGTCCTTCCAAGGAATATTCAGGACTGATTCATCAGGTAGGTTCTTTTTTTAAAAAGTATTTACTTTAATTGTAGGATAATTACTTTACAACATTGTGATGGCTTTTGCTGGACATCAACATGAATCAGTCATAGGCATACGTGTGACCCCTCCCTCCCGAACCCTCCCCCCCACCGCCCCCCTACC
>SJYC01086498.1:0-47974 GCA_006408675.1 Madoqua kirkii | reverse complement strand
CTCCCGAACCCCCCTCCCAGTGCCTTCCCCACCCCATCCCTCAGGTTGTCACAGAGCACCATCTTTGGATTCCCTGCATCATGCATCAAACTCCCACTGGCTATCAATTTTACATGGGGTAATGGATGTTTCAATGCTATTCTCTCAAATCATCCCACCCTCTCCTTCTCCCACTGTGTCCAAAAGCCTTTTCTTTATGTCTGTTTCTCCTTTGCTGCACAGCACCTAGGATCGTCGGTGCCATCTTTCCAGATCCCATATACATCAGATAGGGTTTTACACCAGGGTCTTGTCTTCCCTGACTTGTCCCCCAGGGAGGTGGAGAGATGGGGAGATTTGGCGTTCTGAGGGCTTTCTCCGGGCACCGTCCAACCCTGTCCCCTTAGCTTCAGGCTCCAGCTCCCTCCAGAGAGGAGGCTGTCTTGGGGTGCTTGTCCCTGACTTGGGAAAGCAGACCCCGGGACTTGGATCTGTGACAGGCCTTTCTGTTCCTGCCCTGAAAACACACACTCGAAACACAATGAAGAGCGAGAGTGGCAGAAATCTGGGGCAGGGAAAATGTGATTTCCTGCAAGAGCCCCTCCACTCGCCCAAAGACTGAAAAGGCAGAAAATAAAAATTTGAGGGGGGGTTAAAATGGAGTGGAAGCACTTCACACTTGAGAGAGAACACAGGGCTGACAGAGAAGACAAATAGATGTTTAGAAAGTTATAACAGACCACGGAATGCAAATTGCCAGGGGACAAAGGCGGCGAGCTGCTGTGTTGCTTCAAGTGCTTGACGAGAAACTTAATTACTGGACCCGCGATCAGAGCGCTCGGTTCTGAGTTCAAGGCCTCCCCCTTGGGATGCAGGGCCTGGGCTCATCCTGGCCAGAGCCAGTGGCATGGACACAGAAGGAGGAACACTGCCGAGTGCCCGATGCCCTACTATGTGCCAGGCCCTGGCCAGGCACCCACACTGAAAACTGGAAGTGCGTTTGCCTTCCCAGGCGCACTGGCTTCACGGCTGCTGAGTGCAGCAGGTGTTTTCATACCTGGATGGACAGGTGACAGCCCTGAGCTCAGAGAGGGATGGGCTGAAGGCTTCCCCGGAACCCAGTGGCAGAAGTGTCTCAAATTTCCTTCCCACTGCACTGAAGATCCCTCTGTCTGAACCCCCAGCCATGGCACATGCTATGTCACCATAATGCAAAGTCACACAGACCCTGGTGGCAACTGTCCTTTCTTCGTTCATTCACTCAAAATCGATTTACTGAGCGTGTACGGTGCTGCAGGCACTGGAGATCTACCAGTGACTGTACCGGGTCAATCCCTGCCCTCACGGACCCTACACTGTCACGCGTGGTGGACAGTGATACAGAATGAATAAAGTCCGAATGTTGGCAAGTGCCACGGAGAAGTCAAAGCCGGGAAGGTGGACGGGATGTGCGGTGGGTGGGAGGGAGTGGTGGTTTGAAGGGAAGGCAGGCGGGAAGCCCTCAGGGATGCAACAGCCCTGCAGACCTGGAGACCACGTGCTCGGCTCTCTTGACACCACAGTGTCCCACGGCAAAGGCTTTCTCCCGGCTCCCAAGCTCCCAGCATTCAGCTCTTCACCTGTTTTCCATTTCTGGAGTCATCTCTGCTGCCTCACTAGCCTGGGAGACAGGAGAAGGGGACTGCTGGGAACACTGCCCACCCACCCCCCTGTCCAGCCCCACAATCAGTTTCCATGGAGAATCCCTGCCATACAAGCTCAGAGGGGCCAGGAGGGCCCCTCAAAGGGAACTGTCCCTTGTTAAAAGGCCCCGGGAGCTGGTGTCTAGAGCTATGCACCAGCCAGGCTCCCTGTGTCCTTTGCAAACGTAAATGACACAGCAAATAGCTGTGTCTGAGCCCCTTGTAAGTGGGAAGAAGTGGGGTTGGGCCGGATCTGGAATTAACAGAGATCCAGGACCCTGCAGAGGCTGCATCTGAACTCCACGTCACCCTGGTCAGGATGCTGGCAGATGAGCATCCCCATGGCGTGGGAAGACAGCCTGGGGACCCCCCCTTCTGTGCATCACTGCCTCCCCCCTCCTGTTGACCTGTACAGGTACCACCTCTGCCACCACAGGCCCCAGACTTTAGGGAACACCAAACATGTCTGCAGAAAAGTGAGGCTCCGAAGGTAAGGTGCAACCCCCAGTTATCACTGGAGCCCCGGGACAGGGCTGGCTGCAGCGGAAGAGACCGGGCGACTTGGGGGTTCTATCCAACGCCTGCAGGCTCAGCCATCAGCAGCCCTGAAGGCCCCCGTAGCCCCCCACAGCGAGCCTCTGGGAAGGCAAGAGCGGGAAAGTGACAGCAAGAGAGCAGCCGCTCCCCATCCCCTGGGATGGGTGTAGACAGGGCTGACTGGTCCCTGGCGCTGGCACAGGACATCAGTCACATCTTTTCACAGGGAGAGGAACTCGGGTGAGGAGGGGAGACTGCTGTCTTGCACCAGGTGGTGGGACCCCTGCAGGGAAGGAGGTCTTGCTCATTCTACACACTGAGTGTCTGACACGTGCGTTCGTACTGGGTTCAAGGCTTGGTTCAGTGTGGGCAAGGCCTCTTTCCACAGCCTGGATAAGCCCCAGGGAACAGGCAGAATGGTGACCTTTTCTAGACTTGTAAGTAGCCAGTGAAATCACTAAGCGAAGTTCTTCCATCACAAAGCAGAGTACTTTGTTAATACGGGTTTCACTTTTTCCAAGGATAATCCCTTACTGCCATAGGGGAGGTCGGAAGGAGGTTCGGGATTGGGAACCCGTGTACACCCGTGGCGGATTCATGTTGATGTGTGGCAAAACCAATACAATATTATAAAGTAAAATAATAACAATAATAAATTTTAAAAATGTAAAAAATAAATAAATAAAATAAACAAGGACAAAAAGTGTGTATCAACTGGTAATTAAACCCACCCAGACTCTTTTGGCCTTTCTCAGTTTGGGGTGGGGTGGGAGGGGAGGATATTAAATAGTTTTAAGAGGTGAAAAAAATAGTGCCCTTTGCTACCTCATGGTCTGGAACATATACCCAGCTGTGCCTGGGTGGTATGGATCCTCACCTCCTTTCATTTAGGAGTTGTCCTGTCCAGAACCCAGGCACTCTGGGCTGTAAGTCCTCACTGGGTTTCTCAGTTGCTGTGTGGCCACAGGCAAGTGTCCCAGCCTCTCTGATCTGAGTCTCTCTGCCTGCCAAGTGGATGCTCTAGCTGGGGCACTATGACTCTGCTGTCCTGCTCATGGGCTGCCCTTTCTCGGCACAAAGAGACAAGCTTTTCATGGCGCATCTGTTTCCAAAGGTGGAGGAGCCGTCAAAACCCTTACACACATTCAGCGTGCCTGTACACTCCACTGCCTGCCTTTCGGCCCCCAAAGCAGATACAGAGCTGGTTCAGGGCTGCTCCCATCTCCCTTTCCAGCCCTGCTGAGCCCTTCCTGCAACACACCCAGCTTTCCAAAGCACTAGCTACATGGAGTGCTGTCTGCCTTTCCCTTTGGGGTCACTATCCTTATGCACCAGACAATCAGCGATGACTATTGCTTTTTGGTGGCGCTACACACATGGCGGTGTGGGAGAAGACTCTCCAGAGTCCCTTGGACAGCAAGGAGACCAAACCTGTCCATCCTAAAGGAAATCAACCCTGAAGACTTGTTGGAAGGACTGACGCCGACACTCCAATATTTTGGCTACCTGATGCGAAGAGCTGACTCATTGGAAAAGACTCTGATGCTGGGAAAGACAGAAGGTGGGAGAAGGGGACAAGAGAGGATTGAGATGGTTGGATGGCATCACCGACTTGATGGACATGACTTTGAGCAAACTCTAGGAGATAGTACAGGACAGGGGGACCTGGCATGCTGCAGTCCTAGGGTTACAAAGAGTCGGACGTGACTTAGTGACTGAACAACAACGTAACAAAGACCAAACATATCCATGTCCTGTCCATTACTGATGGAGAAACAATTATTACAGCTCACAGATCTGGTGAGCTGGAGGTTTTTAGACTTGCTAAAAAAAAAACCACAACATTTCTTTAAAAGCCAAAATAGCTCTGGCTCTTACATTCATTCTGCAAACATTTACTGAGCTACTGTGTAACAGGACCGTCTGTGTTTTGCTAACCCCTTTCCACCGAATGCAGGATGGTAAGGGTGGGAGGTCTTGGAACCCTTGATAAAGGTGGTCACATGGTTTCTGCCTCCACTACTCAATTCTACCTTTGACTCATGTCTTTGGAGAGCCACAGACAATATGTAAAAAATAATAATACCATGTCTGATGCTCCAGTAAGACCTGATTTATATAAATGGGCAGAGGGCTGAATTTGACCAGAAGGTCACAGTTTGCCAACCCACATTCATAGAACACTCTCCAAGTCTATTTTGGAAACCATTGAGTGAATTCACCCTTTCATGTCACCTGTGGGGAACTGAGGCCCAGGAGGAGAAAGAAGGAACTTGTCCAAGGTCACTCAAGACCAGAGGAAGAACCCAAGCCCTGACTCACAGCTCCATCACTCCAAGTGGCCACGTTCCACAGAATAGCCTTGCAGGTGAGTGCTGGCCGGGGGTCCCAGGCATTTTATTAAAGGAAGAGCTGGTAGGTCACTGGGATGATTAGGAGAGATGGTCTGAATGGGGAGCTGCCTGGCCTCACCTTTGTTCTTTGGCCTGTGGGCATGCGTGTGTCTGTGTGTGCATGTGTGTCCATGTGCGGGGCTTCAAGGCTGGGAAAGACTGAGGGAGGGAGAGGAAGGGGTAACAGAGGGTGAGATGGCTGGATGGCATCACTAACTCAAAGGACATGAGTTTGAGTAAACTCTGGGAGATAGTGGAGGTCAGGGAAGCCTGGCGTGCTGCAGCCTGTGGGGTCACAGAGAGTCAGACACACTTAACAACTGAACAACACTAAGACTGTAGCTATCACAGCTGGGTTTTCACAAACTTTTCTGATCATCAGGGTGGTCACTGAAGCCTCTTAATAATATAGATGCCCACGTGCCATCTCAGCCCCCCAACAATGCATCTCAGTGTGTGCCAAGGTGTCTCGGGGATCAGCCAGGTTTGGAAGCTCTGGGAGATGCTTAGGACCAGCCGACCCTGAGGACCAGGAGAAGGAAGCCAGCAAGCTGAGGAGAGAACAGGACAGCTGTCCTGGGTCAAGGCAGAATTCATGGACCTAACAAAAATACACAGACCGGTGATTTCGGAAATCTGTTTTCCAAAACTGCTTCTTCAACCGAGCCCTTGGCATCAGAGGTTGGAGTTGGAGAGGCCGACCGTCAGGAGCTCATTTCCTTCTTCCTAGGGATTCTGCCTAAAACTCAGGTGGCTGCTGTCAACAGCCTGGTGAGGTCTGAGCCTCGGGGCCCTCACGGTATGGCAAACTGAGACAGAAATGAACACACAGGCCTGTGCCGCCATCCGCTTTAATCCACCGTAATGAGCTATACCTGAGCTGCGCAAACCAGGCCTTCTCAAACATTCCCACCCCTACCTTCCTAACAGGGTGCAGCCTCAGCCGACCACAGACGTGACATCTGTGAAATGAAAATATCTCCTGCCATATTAACAAACAAGAAATGTCACAGCCATCAGAGATTTCCGGCCTCCAAATGTGAATGAGGGCTGCCCAAACTGCTACCCAGCAGATGCTGCCACCCCTCAACGTGGCTGCTGAGGTGCCCGGGGAATGCAAGGAGCAAGGCGAAGAAGGAGACAGGATTGTCCCCAGACAGCTGAGGTGCATAGGAAAGGAATGAATTCAGTGAGCCCAGAGGCTTGCATCTTCCCATATATAGAATGCTAAATTCTTTAACTTGACATCTGATCTTTGCTGTTCAGACTGCCTGCTCCCTTTGTTGCAAACTTGTAGACAGCTTGACTTCCCCTCCTGTCTCCTTGGAGCAGTTTTGTCAGAGCTACTGAGATGATGGTCTTCCCAGGCTTGGAGTCCTAAACATTCCCACCAAATAAAGTAACCTTCTACTTTCAGGTTGTGACTATTCAGGTTGTGTTTTATTCGATACATCTCTCGCAAGCTTTGTAATCAGCTCAACACAGATTCTGCACTCTACTCTGTAATCTGTGTTTGTTTTCACAGAAAAATGAGTGCCTCCTCACCCCCTGGGATATCTGTGAGTATGTTATTTCACATGTTGGAGCTGCCAGGGGGCCCTCAAATAACACTGAGACCTGGGACCCGCCTCCAGAGAGTCTGCTTTCACTGCTCTGGGTTGTGCTCTGGGAATCGGGCTTTTCTAAAGCTCCCGAGAGCTTTCTAACAAGTGGTGGGGTTCGGAAAGACTTGATCCCCTAAGATGCTGTCTTCATCTCTTGTCTAACACCCTCCAACACCCCTGCCCACCTGGAGATGCTTCAGCATAAACAGTTCCACCCAGGAGTCAGAATGGCTGATGCCTTTCCAAAGACAACTAACAGCCTGGCCAGTTTCCGAGAGAAACTGGGCCTTGGCGATTTTCTGTGCGGGGGGTTTGCTCACAGGTCACCAGTTATTTTCTTTCTGTGAGCAAACGCCCCGCAAAGAAAATCACCAAGGCCCAGTTTCTCTCAGAGAACCACGGCTGCAGAGATCTGTGTTCTCAGGTGGGGGAAAAAGTGCATTTTTATTTTTACTGGCCTGTAACTGAGCAGTTCCTTCAGTTAGGAATGCAGGCAATAGACCACAGTCCAAGCAGCAGTGTGCATACGTGTGCTCAGTCGCTCGGCTGTCTCCAGCTCTCTGCAACCCCAAAGACTGTAGCCCGCCAGGCTCCTCTGTCCACGGAATCCTCCAGGCAAGAATACTGGCGTGGGTTGCCATGCCCTTCTCCAGGAGATTTTCCTGACCTAGGGAATGAACCTGGGTCTTCTGCATTATAGGCGGATTCTCTACTGTCGGAGCAACGAGGGAAGCCCTGTTAGCAGTAGAAACCCCAGATATTTTCGTATCACAGTATAGATATCTCTAAATATCATTTATGCTCATCACTGCTTTGAAATCATGGAAATTATTCATCATATGCTGGATCTTGCTACATTATGCTGAGCTAAGTCACTTGCTACATGACCGTGTCACAAAACCTGTCTTCTTTCATGTTTTGGTGATTGTATTTCAATATATCTGATCTCTTGTTTTATACATTGAGAAGCATTATTCTGAGAAGGAGGCCATAGACCTTCCAACTACTTGACAGGGCCATTGAGCCTCCATGGAGAAGCCTCCGTGGAGGTGGCAGGTGGCTGTGGATGGAGCCAGCAACTCTTACCTGTGGGTCGGAGAGCCGGGAGAGGTCAGGGTACAGGTAGAACTTGATGCCTTCAGAGGCCCCAGGCAACGTGACCCCTCGGATCAGGAGGATCAGCAGCATGACATAGGGGAACGTCGCAGTGACATACACCACCTGCCAGGAGAGGAGGGCAAGGGTCAAGAAGGGGTGATGATGATGGGCAAAGCAGCAGCTCCCCGCCCCTAACTTCTCATGGGCAGCAAAGGGCTGCCCAGTGCGGCAGCAAGAGCCCTAACACACGCGTCCTCCCCTCAAGGCCAGACCTTGCAGTGAGCATCTCCTGAGAGCCCGGGGGTGGAGCTGGATCAGTGGTCCTCTCCAATCTTCTTCTGACCGGCACCGAAGAGAGAAATACGTACGATACCACAACCCGTACACACGAAGAGCCAAGACAGGAAGTTTTGCAGACTCATGCTCATCTCACATGTGTGATGCACTCTAAGACTTTCTATCAGACAGCTCCATTTGGAAAAAAAAAAAAAACTGGCTATGATCCTTTAAATTCAAGTCACGATTTACCAACGGGTCAAGACCCACGTTTTTGAAGATCGCTGCTCTTAACAGAAAATCAAGTTTTCATAGCCAAAGCCAGGACAGAAGAAGATAGAATAAAACAGAGAAGGGGATGGGAAGGGGAGAGGAGGCTGGGGGTCTGTTTAGGGCACTGTTTTCCCAGAATCGTTCTCGCATGGTCTGCCTGGAAGGAGACTGATGCACCTGATTGGCCCCTGCAGCCCAAGGATTCTGTGCAAGAATCAAGGCAGGGAAAGAGACAGAATCTTCCCCACGCGTCCTTGAGCAGGAGCAGCTTCGAAGGAAATGGCCACACTGTGACGGATCGCGGGAGCTCCTGTCTGCCCGGGGTGCCTGCAGGACTCAGTGCCCGCTCCTGGCCATGCTAGTCCTCCCACACACCCTCTCCTCCAATCACTTGGCTCCTCTATCTAGAGCAGCAACTTGTTAACCTCTGGGGGCTGCAGACACTTCGGAGACTCTCCCGACAACTGTGGACAGACTCCCCCTCTCCGTTCACAGATCACGCACACCAGCTTTTGGATGGCCCAGAGGCTCCGATGCCCCAGGTAAAGGACCTACGTATGATCTTAATTCCTCCATCACTCTGGAGCCTCTCAACCCTTTGCAAGGCAGGGCTTCTTCTATCAGCGGCTCAGGCCTTCACGCTACGAATTTATTTACAATATTTACTTATTCATCCCTCTACTCATTCACACCCACCCCCAACACTCTTATGAACGGAACACTGAGCTAGACTTCTGGATTAAGTGGGGGGTGGTCACAGAATGTGGGTTTCTGTCAAGAGGCTTCCCCACTGGTTAAAAAAAAAAAGATAGACATGTATGTAGGTAGATACAGCATCCACTGAGTAACTGGGGAACACAGAGGATGGTGGAGCACAGAGAAGCCAGTAGCTAACCTCCGGGACAGGCAGGGAGGGCTTCTCCAAGGAGGTGATCCAGCTGTTGACCCACAAAAGATGAAGAGGAGTTTCAGGACACAGGAAACTTGGAGAAAAGGAAGAAGGAACAAGTAAAATCCTACCGCATGCTGGACACTACACGTGACGACAGAAACGGCTGTTTATTCACCACTTTCACATGCCACTCATTCATTCTTCAGAGAGCTATGATTCTCCTCTTATTAGATATGAAGAAGATATCTAGCATCCTAGACACTAACTCAGGATGGCCCAGGCAAGGAATAGCTGATGTGGATTTAGAAGGAGGCCTGTGGTAAAGGTCATGGCTTCAAGGTCATGTGATCAACCATTGGGCTGTGTATGTGACTCTTATGCCAGCAATGCAAATTCAGTGTCATTTCCCTCATGTTTAGAGATGTGACTCTCAGAGAAGTCCAGTCATTTGATGGGCAATTTTAACTCAGTCCTCAAAAACAAAAAAATAAGAACCACCCAGGGGTGGTGTCGATGGGTCCCGCCACTGAGACAACTTGGAAGGCTGGATAACCTCTTCCAGACACTGTCCCCAACCTGCGGTGACCATGCCACCCTCAGGCCACCCACAATCCGGCCCTGCAGATTTTGGCATCCATGTTCAATCCACATGTCATATAGTCAATGCGAACAATCTCTTGTCATCACAAATGTAATCCAGAGAAGATTAATGAAAGTTAAATATATAATGAGAGACCAGCAGTCATTATTAGTAGTATAATAAAACATCCCAGGTTGCACTAGGGGTAAATAATCTGCCTTTCAATGCAGGAGACACAGGTTTGATCCCTGGGTCAGAAAGGTCCCCTGGAGAAGGGAATGGCAACCCCCTGCAGTATTCTTGCCTGAAAAATCCCATGGACAGAGAGCCTGGTGGGCTACAGTCCATAGGGCTATATACATAATAGTAATATTAATAATAAATTGGAGACCAATCAGCAAAAAGTGTTGCTAAGAGTGAGAGCTAAGAGTGCTACAGAATCTCCACCTTCCTTAGCACAATCTATCTATCATAGATCTTCAGCGTTTCAGGTAAAAGCTTGATTCTCCTGCCTTCCAAATGAAGGCCCCCTAGTCAACTAGCTTATGTCCATGAAGCTGGGGAGGCTAGACTCTACTGCTTTCACTGTATAATTTCCACTTCTGCTTCTGCTATATGGTGGAAGATTAACTATCCAGAATGCCTAGGACCTGATTAATGTTATTACTGGAGTTTAACTCTCAATGCTCACTAAATCGGGGTGGTGGGGGGAAGTGTTACTATGTGAAACGTAAGAACAAAGGAAAATCATAGACATTTGTCCTTCAGTCTGTGGGACCATGTTGGTGTGACCTGACATTCTGCTTATTCTCTGCCTGATCTGTAGTGAGTGGATTGGGCCAATCATGTGTCATTAGGTGTTACTTGTAACCTGGCTGCACGTGCCTCTGCAGGGTCCTGGAAGCACACAGAGCAGACAGTCAGCGCAGGGGCATGGTTTATGAAGTGGCTGATCACTGTTCTGAAGCAATTCCAATGTTCAGAGTCCTAAACAGATGCGCTGCTTCCACACGACATTTGGGAGAACTCTACTCCCTCCGCTGGTACCCACACCCTCCTTTTCAACATTCACTGTATAAAACCATCAGGGAAATAAGACATTCAGGTACAGTGCCCAAAGACCATGGTGTGGACAAGGAGTCAGGCTGCCAGAAGGAAACCTCTGGCTGGCAGGCGCTGGCGAGAACAATCCCTTCTGTGAGCCAGTGTTTGCGAGCCCAGAGTCAGGGTACAAAAGGTGGTTCAGGGGCATCATTACGTAATGGGCGCAAGTGGAGAGTGCCATGAAAGGTGAGATGCGGTGCTGACCCAGCTCTCCGAAAGGGCCCTCCCAGTCTGTCTTTCCCCCAGCCATCTCAGACACGTGAACAGCACCTTCAATTTCTCCCAAAAGCAGCTACAGGCTGTCCAAACAATACAGACCATGTCATCGAGAGCGTGCCTGTAAACGGCTCACACGCGGCCACACCTTTCCTGTGCCCATGCCAGATATCACTAATGGGCCACCTTCATCTGCAGCTAAGCCCGGATGCAGCCCCAGAACCCTCTGCACGGGACTCTAGGCAGCACTGCTCTCGGTTGGGACGAGACCTGCTATCTGCTCCCCTTGCTCTAGCCCATTTTTCACTCATGCCTTTGCCTTCCACTGTGGATCCTTAGTTCTGGGCCCCAGAGTGGTGAGACCAGGTCTTATGCTCAAGGAAACAACTGCTGGATGCACGCACACGGATGAAGAACCTAGGGTCACAAGCCCACCACAACAGTGTGAAACCAGGGCCAGAGGCTAGAGAGACAGGTTGGAGGGTCTCAGGAAGGGCTCTGGCCTTCTCCTGGCCAGGTCGGTGAGGCTGGAGCTGGGTCTCTGAGGTTTGGCAGGAAAGGGAGAGGCCAGTCAGCGGAGAGGGTATGGAACCAGCTGAGGATGTGGACGCAAGCACAGATCTGGTCCCCCCACCTCCCCCAGGCACCTCCAGGTTGTCCCTTGGTGCTCAGGCTGGAGTCAGCCTTGTCACTTCCCTCCGCTTCCTCCACATCCCAGCAGTAGCATCAGGTCCTGCCAGCCTGACCTCCAACTGTATTCTGAAACTACAGCCCCGTCTTCATCCCTGTCATCGGCGCCCTCCATCACCCTTCTTCTCAGCCATGTGACAGCCCCATTCTGTGGCCTGAGGTTTACAAAGAAGACTCTGGCATATGTCTTCCTGCTCCTGAGTCCAACCCCCCAGCCACACAACCTCAGCTGTGGGATACAGAGCCGAGAGCTGGGCTCTGAGTCAGGGACCCCGTGCTCCAGTCCTGGCACTGCCCCCACTTGCCGTGCGGCTCAACCAGTCTGCACTGCACCCCCCCCGGCCCCGTCCCAGCCACTCGCTCTCAGCTGTGCCAGGCCCCTCGATGCTGGGGCGCAGGCCAGGCCTCCTGCAGGCCTCCCTGCCTTTTCACGCCTCCCTTTGTCCGAACGTCCACCCCCAGCTCCTGGGCCACCCACGGCGTCAGTCCTGGATATGCCGACTCTCCACGGCTCTGAGGGCTCCTCAAAGGCAGGGGCCCTGCCTTCCAGCTGTGATGTCCTGGTCTCATTACTGTCCACGTTAGGCGGGGTGGCCCCAGTGGTGGGTTTGAAGTTCCTTGGTCTCACGTCAGGGGCTGCCCAGTTCACTAGAAATCATGCCGTGTGCCCTGTCCTCCCCAACCCCCACCCTACCCACATCCACCCCCACCCATGAATGCAACCTCCCAGCACTAAGGTTCTTCTCTGTCAGCTGTTTAACTTGCTGTTGTGTCAGTTTAAGATTTCTAAAATGCAAGTTCCACAAAAAAAGGGGAGTTTCATCTTTTCCTTTCCCTGCTGTATCCACAGTGCCCAGGCCAGCCTACATTTCACAAAATGAGCTCAAAAAACACCTGTGAGAGAGACAAATCAGCAGGCTGATACCCGAACCCTGAGGGTAGATGTAGGTCTTCAGAACGGCTCCCGTGCTTTGTCCACTGGAAATGCCAGATCCACATAAGATGGGGTTCAGAAAATTGCATCGGATTTTAAGGCGCATTCATGGTTTCCCTGATGGCTGAGCAGGGAGAGAATCTGCCTGCAACGCAGGAGACACAGTAGATGAGGGTTTAATTTCTGGGTCTGGAAGATCCCCTGGAGGAAGGCATGGCAACCCATTCCAGTATTCTTGCCTGGAGAATCCCATGGACAGAGGACCCTGGCAGGCTACAGTCCATAGGTTCGCAAAGAGTCACATATGACTGACTGAGTGACTAAGCGTGCACACATGCACACACACACACACACACAAGAATAAGGAAACCACAGTAAATGTGGCTTTAAAAGAGGGCCCAGTTCAATGACGAAGGGCTAAGACGTTCAGGTGCAGAGTTCAGTTTCACTGTGTCAGAGGCCCTAGGATCCGTCTGGAAGAGCCAAGCAGGGCTCAGGCATTATGCTAAATGATACAGGATCTGGTTACGGACAAAAATAAGGTCACTGACAAGGTACTATTTTGGCTTGCCGGTTCCTGGCTGCTGTCTGTAGTGGCGTGGACCTGGAGAGGTGGGCGTAGAAGAAGGGGGGAGGTCTCAGCTGTCAGACTACTTGGACCTCTGAAAGGAGATTCCTGACCGAAGCACACCCTTGTGTTAAGAAAGAGTGGTTTTTTTTTTTTGGAACTATTGTTTAATTTCCTTTCAGCAGGTCAAGTCCTACTGAATATAAAGGTTAGCACAATTGGTGGTAATTATACTGTATCCTGTTTTAATTGACTCTAATTGCTCATTTGCATTCCAATACTGAATCGTGGGGTGTTTTCTCCCTACTTCCAGGACACTGCTATTTATTTCTGGATGGGGAAGGAACTGTGTAATCACTGAGAATGCCATGAAAGTTCAGAAGGGCTGTCTCTTCCATGGAGTCAGCTAGAAGCATCAATCAAAAGACACTGAGCTGGAAGGGTGGTGTAGAGGCAGGGACGCAAGACCCTGACAGGGTCAGAAGACACAATTTGCAGGGCAGTGTAGGCGAGTTACACACCCTCTCTGGGCTGGCATTTTACCATGGACAATGAGGCAAAGGGAAACTAAAGTGCAATCACTCACTCTTACCATCTTCCCCAATTTTTTTTGCTATATACATGCATCATCTTTATTTTCTTAGTATCTTCTATACATCAATATGCTCTCCTGCATTAAATAAATAGTATATAATAAGAAAACTATGATTTTTTTTACCATAAACTGAAAATCTTTATCTCTTACCACGAACAGAAGGTAAAAGCAAAAATAAATGCAATGAAGATAAAATGTGATTAAATTCTAGCCAAAGGCTCTAAGTCTGCACTGTGTTCTCAGTTCAAAAGCAAAACTAGCAAGTGTCAGAGTTACTAAAATAGCTAAAAAGCTTACTGCACCTTTTGTCTTAAGACACATGGGCATGATGTGATGTTCTTTAATCCAGGTTCATGCATCACTAAAATCACCCTGCGGACCGCCAGGAGAAAGAGTCCTTCCCACATCCCTGACAAAGACAGATGATCGCTGAGGTCTATCCTAGCAACTACAGTGTTTTCTAGAACGCAATCCTTTTCAAAGGAACAGGAGGACTCCTGGGAGCTCTCCAGGGTCCTGATTCTGACACGGGCTGAACCTTCCTCGAGCCAGCTACCTACAGCTTGGGAGACCCTGAGGTTGACTGAGCACCGACCCGGTGCCTGAGATATGTTGCAGAAGATCACTAACTAATCTTCATACCACTTGAATAAGTTCTGTCCTCATTTTGAAAATGAAGAAAAAACAGACGCTTGAGAGAGAACTGCTTTGTTCCCAGTCACAGAGCAAGAAGAGATAAGAAAACCTTCCTCAGTGATCAATGCAAAGAAATAGAGGAAAACAATAGAATGGGAAAGACTAGAGATTGCTTCAAGAAAATTAGAGATACCAAGGGAGCATTTCATGCAAAGGTGGGCACAATAAAGGACAGAAATGGTATGGACCTAACAGAAGCAGAAGACATTAAGAAGAGGTGGCAAGAATACACAGAAGAACTGTACAAAAAAGATCTTAATGACTCAAATAACCACATGGTGTGATCACTCACACAGAGCCAGACATCCTGGAGTCTGAAGTCAAGAGGGCCTTAGGAAGCATCACAATGAACAAAGCTAGTGGAGGTGATGGAATTCCGGCTGAGCTATTTCAAATCCTAAAAGATGCTGTTAAGGTGCTGTACTCAATATACTAGCGAACTTGGTAAACTTAGCACTGACCACAGGACTGGAAAAGATAAATTTTCATTCCATCTCAAAGGAAGGCAATGCCAAAGAATGTTCAAATTACCGCACAATTGCACTCATCTCACATGTTAGCAAAATAATGCTCAAAATTCTCCAAGCTAGGCTTCAACAGTACATGAACTGAGAACTTCCAGATGTTCAAGCTGGATTTAGAAATGGCAGAGGAACCAGAGATCAAATTGCCAACATCCATTGGATCATAGAAAAAGTGAGAGTTCCAGAAAAACATCGACTTCTGCTTTAATGATCAAGGCAAAGCCTTTGACTGTGTGGATCACAACATACCATGGAAAATTCTTCAAGAGATGGGAATACCAGACCACCTGACCTGTCTCCTGAGAAATCTATATGCAGGTCAAGAAGCAACAGTTAGAATCAGACCTAGAACAACAGACTGGTTCCAAATTGGGCAAGGAGTATGTCAAGGCTGTATATTGTCATCTTGATTATTTAACTTACATGCAGAGTACATCATGCAAAATGCCAGGCTAGATGAAGCACAAGCTGGAATCAAGATTGCCAGGAGACACAGCAATAACCTCAGATATGCAGATGACAACCACCCTTATGGCACAAAGCTAAGAGGAACTAAAGAGCCTCTTGATGAAAGTGAAAGAGGAGAGTGAAAAAGCTGGCTTAAAATTCAGCATTCAAAAAACAAAGATCATGGTATCTGGTCCCCAAATACATGGGGAAACAATAGAAACAGTGACAAACTTTATTTTCTTGGGTTCCAAAATCATTGCAGATGGCTACTATTCGGTGCTTTAATTTTCTGTGAACGAGGAACCTTCTTTTCGGTACTGGTTGGATATGTCGTATTATATTCCGTCTCTGTAATGAAACGGTTGTTTCCAGACAGATCAGTTTCGATACTAAAAAAAGGTCATCAGTACATACCTACGCTCTCAACCTGATAATTCTTTCGACTCGTGCTTCTTGACTTTAAAAACTTGACACCATGACCTCTTCTAAGAACTATTAAGGAACCTGACGTTCCTCATCTAACCAGTCAGTCCTAAAGGAAATCAGTCCTGAATATTCATTGGAAGGACTGATGCTGAAGCTTCAATACTTTGGCCACCTGTTGTGAAGAAATGACTCATTGGAAAAGACCCTGATACTGGGAAAGACTGAAGGCAGGAGGAGAAGGGGACGACAGAGGATGAGATGGTTGGATGGCATCATGGACTTGATGGATATGAGTCTGAGCAAGCTCTGGAAATTGGTGACGAACAGGGAACCCTGGAGTACTGCAGTCATGGGGTTGCAAATTGTCGGACATGACTGAGCGAATGAACTAAACAGAACAGAGCAGTCAGTCAGTGATGAGAAGTCTGCCTTCTCCATCACATGCACCGGGCTCTCTGCCTCATACCTGGCCACACGATACCATCCTGCTTTGAACTTCTTTGTGCTCCTCTGTCTGTCCTTTAACCTCAAAGGTCCATCCTGCCTGACTCTGGGCAGCAACTCATTATCAGCTACCCCAGAGACTGGGTAACGCTGTGGTAGCCTAGGCCCCGTCCCCCTTTCCTTCCAGCCATGCTTGCCTCTGTGTCTGGGGTATATCTGCACATCCCATATGGCTGGAAAGCACAGTATCGAACATTCAACCCTAAGAGAACCACTGCTTTGAACACCAACAGACTTTTCTCAGATTGGGATTCTGAGAGAGTACTGCCTGAATTCCCATGAGAGAACGCTATAGCAGGTGCCAAACAGTCTGGCAGAACCGCCACTAAGGTGCTATTGATCTCCAGGAAGAAGATGCCAGGGGGGTGAGAATCGGAAAAGGGTGGTCACCAGAGATACACCTCTCCTCTTTACCAGTTTCAGAGATGTTCTTAGACCAGTCTATCAGAAACAGTAAATGATGAAATACAGCATTCCCTCTGCTTCAAGTGACCACGTTCTAAATAGGTACAGGAAACAATGTCTTAAAAAGAAAAGAATGAAGGTATTCACTATTCAAGGGGGTAACAGGCTTCCGGTGGTGGTGCTTTAGTCACTTAGTCATGTCCAACTCCTTGCGACGCCATGGCCTGTAGCCCACCAGGCTCCTCTGTCCATGCAGTTTCCCAAGCAAGAGTATCAGAGTGGGTGGCCATTTCTGCTCCAGGGGAATCTTCCCAACCCAGAGATTGAGCGAGTCTCCTGCATGCAGGCAGATGGTTGACCCACCAGGGAAGCCCGACAGTCCTTCAGCAGTGCAGCAGTATTTCCATGAGGAAGCATGCTGTTCTCCGCAGCCAAGCTGCTTGGGTGCAGCTTATGGTGAGAAACTTGCAGAGACTTCACAGATACTGACCCCAAAATGCCACTCCTAGCCCTGGTGAGGTCAAGACCGAAGGATTCGTTCAACATCTAACATCATCTTCAGAGCTGGGATATTGTGAACAAGAAACCTAATATCTTAGGGGACTGGTGAATAGTGTTACTCTTACTTCTGGCTGATGGTTAAAACCAAAAAGATCTCCTTCACCCATGGCCCATTCTGACCTTGAGATTCTATGGCTTGATTATTGTGTAGTCAGGGACATCCAGGTCGAAAGCAGATGGCTCAAGAGGGAAAGTGCTGGTTGGGGACAAATGGAAGATCAGGAGACACTGAGTAAAGACACAATGATGGGAAAAATAATTACTGTTGGCTCTACATTCTAATGTCAGGAAGTGAAGAGGAACTAAAGAGCCTCTCGATGACTGAAAGAGGAGAGGGGAAGAGCTTGATTAAAACACAACGTTTAAAAAACTAAGATTATGGAGTCCAGTCCCATCACTTCATGACAAATAGATGGGGGCGGGGAGTGGAAGCAGTGACAGATTTCTTTTTGGACTTTAAAACCACTGCAGATGATGACTACAGCCATAAAATTAAAAGATGCTCACTCCTTGGAAAGAAAGTTGTGACAAACATAGACAGCATATTAAAACATAGAGACATCACTTTGCCAGTGAAGGCCTATATCATCAAAGCTGCAGTTTTTCTAGTAGTCATGTATGGGTCTGAGAGCTGGACCACAGAGAAGGTTGAATGTTGAAGAACTCATGCTTTTGAATTGTGGTGCTGGAGAAGACTCTTGAGAGTCCCTTGGACTGCAAGATCAAACCAGTCCATCCTAAAGGAAATCAACTCTGAATATTCACTGGACTGATGCTGAAGCTCCAATACATTGGTCACCTAATGCGATGAGCCAACTCACTGGTAAAGACCCTTAGGCTGGGAAAGACTGAAGGCAAAAGGAGAAGGGGGTTGCAGAGGATGAGATGGTTAGATAGCATCACTGATTCAATGGACATGAATAGAAGCAAACTTTGGGAGATAATGAAGGGTAGGGAAGCCTGGAGTGTTGCAGTTCATGGCGTCGCAAAGAGTTGGACACGACTGAGCGACTGAATGACAACTATAGGCATTACTTATTCTCAAAGATGGAAACTAGTATCATCATTACAGAGGTGGAAATGGAGGCATCCAAACTTGAGTATTTGGCCCACAGTTGCCCAGCTAGGAAAAGGTAGGATTCAAGTTCAGATCCACCCACCTCCAAAGCCTGACACTCAGCCACTACGTAGACCCAAGAGGAGTTCAAGTGCAGCCACATCTCACACCAGGTCTCCCTGTGCTCCCTGAACAAATTCTGCACTTCCTGACGTGTAAGCCTCTCCTTCTGTCATTCCCTTCACCCGGAAGGTCCTGTGCCCCTTCTGAACTCATCAAAACCTTGCCAGCCTTCAAGGCCAGTTCAGGGACTGTGTCTTCCAGGACTCAGCATGAAGCCACCCAGGCAGGAAGTCAAGATGCCTTCCCCAGTCTGCAGCACACTGGCTGACGTGGCACACGGGTAAGGGATCAGGGCATCCCCCCACACGGCAAATTCCCTGGTGGCTCAGATGGTAAAGACGCTACTGCAGCACAGGAGTCCCAGTCCAACCCCTGGGTTGGGGAGATCCTCCGGAGAAGGGAATGACTACCTACTCCAGTATTCTTGCCTGGAGAACTCCATGGACAGAGGAGCCTGGCGGATTAGAGTCCATGGGGTTGGAAAGAACTGGATACAATTGAGCGACTAACACTTTCACTTTTCTGGGAAAACTAGGTACAAAAACCTAACTTCTGGCTCTGTCTATATCTGTGACTGATCTGGGGCAAGCTCTGTATTTCAAGGGCTTGACATTCTCCTCTGTGAAGTGGGAACAATAAGAAAGCCGGTTCTCAAGTCCACAGAGCGTGGCTGCGTTCCCACCTTCCTCGGGAACTAGCATCTCCACCGCAGCAGGCCCTTAGTCAACACCTCTCAGAGCCCCCTCTCTCTACTGAGCTCTTTTCTCACTCTGCCCTCTCCTGCACCTGCCTTTCCCTTTACTGAGCTGTATTTCTGTGGTTCTGACTGCTTCTCGCAGAGGCCCATGAAGGCTGTAAACAGGTTGGTGAATGAGCACACTCAAACCCCAACAACCCAGCAAGAATGAACAGAACAGAACATACTCCCGTGAGTCTACAATGGGCTTTTGGTGCAAACAGGCTCTGTTCTTGCCTGAGCCTCTCCATCTGAGTGTGAAGGGCTTTCTGTCCAGTTCAATTTACCAGCCGTTTTGTAAGCCCCCCTGGGTGCCAGCTGCTGGGCTGGCCTCGGAGATTATGCTGGTGAATGAGCCAGCCCCAGACAGTGACATTCGTGACCACAGGCCATTGGGTGGATGGTAGTGGGCACTTAGGGACACGTGGAGGCAACCCAGGTGGCAGTGGTGTTCCTAGGGAGGCCCTCCTGGAGCTGGGCTTTGAAAAGGGAATGGGCCGTCCTGCTGCTCCAAGGACTCTGGACCTACAATGTGCTCTGTGAGTAAATTCCTCACAGCAAGAAGAGTGAGCACCCAGGGAGCTTCAGCCTAGGAAGAACTGCACCTCTAAGAAAGAAACAAGATCTGCACAGGGGGGAAGCTGGGCCTGGAGCAAACAAGAGACCTGAAGAACAACGACAGGCATGAAGATGGCTGAGCCCAATTCAAGTCCTTGTCCACAGGACATCTAAAAAAGAAAAATCACTGGAAGGAGAATCTGGTGTTAAGCCTATTTCACGGTGAATTAAGATTAGTGAGAGAGTCAATGCTATTGATTTTTACATAGCTCCACTGTGAAGACCACAAAAATGAAAACAAATCCCCAGAATAGTCCAAATGACATAAATATTCCATGCAGTGCCCAGCCAAGCTTCCACCAGCATTAGGAGCTATTATTTACTGCCTGGAAAACACATTGGTACCTTGGCTAATAATGATTTAAACATTATCCATCTCCCTGGACTGGCAGGCTGCTGTTGCCATGGCAACCAAGGGCACCATGAAAACACACCCTTAAATGCCGGGCAGGGCTCTACAGGTGCAAGGAGGCTGTCGGGCCAGAAATACCACTCTGTGTCCTCTTCCTCCAATCTCCAGCACGCTCTTGGTGATGGAGGGGAGAGGAGAGCATCCATGCTTGGGGGCTGTGTCTCAGCCAGAAAGGCAAGATGCTGCCTGTATCCTTTAAACATCACTTGTTCACTGAACAGACTGCCTCCCATCTATCCCACAGGCCATTTACTGGAGGCTCTCCTGGGCCCTCCCTCAGGCGTCCTGAGCAACACAGGTCCCTCCCAGACCACCTGTAGTAGCCATAACATGCTCCTTCCAAAACAACTTCATTTGTTAAAAGAACAATCTACGTTGCTTCCTGTTCTTGCCTCAGGTGCCTTATCTCCCACCTCTCCACCCAGGGGCCACCCCCAAGGACACCAGAGGCCCCCATTAAGTCAAGTCTAATAGCTTCTTAGCCTTTGTCTTTCTCCCAGTTCCCAGCTTAAACACTTATCCCCGTTAGAAAGTTTCTGCTTTCCTGCTTCCTTTCCTCGTGATTTTTTAAAAGTCATTTACAGGTTCATCTTCTCACACATTCTTTCCATCAGCTAATCCACCAGTCGGCCAGTTTTGATTAGCAGCATCTGTTGTGTGCCAGACACTGTGGTGGGCACAGTGGATGCAAAGGTAGACGGGGGACGAGCCCTGCCCTCTAGTTGTTCTGGCGGCTGCCTGCTGTGTCTGCAGATTTCTAAGCTGCTCCCTGGAAGACTGGCCTCCTCTCACATCTGTTCTTTCTCTACATGCTCCCATGGCTTTTCTTACCTATTCCTATGGAGGGCTTCCCCGGTAGCTCAGTGGTTAAGAATCTGCCTGCAATGCAGGAGATGCAAGAGACATGGGTTTGATCCCTGGGTTGGGAAGATGCCCTGGAGGAGGGAATGGCAACCCACTCCAGTATTCTTGCCTGGAGAATCCCCATGGACAGAGGAGCCTGGTGGGCTACAGTCCACAGAGTTGCAAAGAGTCAGACACGACTAAAGTGACTTAGCACACGCACATGGTTTTTCAGAACCACTGATGCACTGATGGTCTCCAGTGTCTCTCACCAGCCCAGTGGTATCTCTTGAGTTTAAGATCCATATTTTCAACTCCCTTTTCTGTACATCCACTTGGATTTCCTATCTACAACCTCACATGCTCAAAATCAAAACTGTCACTTTCTCCCCTAATCTGTTCCTCCCTCTGTGTCTCTTTCATGGATAACAGTGTCACCTACATGACGACCTCACTGCATCCTCTTTGAGTCCAGCTTCTGAATTCAAGTGAATAAAGCCTTTGAAAGGGAGAGAGATACACCGTTGGGGTCCACTGCCCTGCAGCCCTTCACAGCCCTCCGTGGCCAGCTTCAGGGGGCCCTCCCTCTCCTGCTCCCCTCCAGGCCCCTCTTCAAGCCCTTCTCTACTTCCCTCATCTCTCAGCTCCCAAAGTCCCATATCCTTTGCTCTTATTCAGTTGCTAAGTTGTGTTCAATTCTTTGCGACCCATGGACTGCAGCATGCCAGGCTTCCCTGTCCTTCACTATCTCCCAGAGTTTGCTCAAACTCATGTCCTTTGATTCAGTGATGCCATCCAACCCATCTCATCCTCTGTCACCCCCTTCTCCTCCTGCCTTCAATCTTTCCCAGCATCAGTATCTTTTCTGATGAGTTGGCTGTTCGCTTCAGGTGGCCAAAGTATCAGAGCTTCAGCTTCAGCATGAGTCTTTCTAATGAATATTCAGGGTTGATTTCCTTTAGGATGGACTCGTTGGATCTCCTTGAAGTCCAAGGGACTCTCAAGAGTCTTCTCCAGCACCACAATTGGAAAACATCAATTCTTCAGTGCTCAGCCTTCTTTATGGTCCGACTCTCACATCCATACGTGACTACTGAAAAAACCATGCTTTGACTATATGGACCCTACCCTTCATCCTTCTCTTGAATTCCTTCCCTAGGTATCCCACCTGTTCCCAGAGCTCTAATTCCATCAGCTCTAAGATGCATGCATTTAGCACTATTCACCTTATTATCTCTGAAATCAGAATGCCACCCCTCTGGTAGAAGGGACTGGGGTCAGCCTATTATCACCATTTTGGCTGAGTTATGGGCTCGCTGGGCTAAAATATTTTAAATCAATTTAAATCAATTGGTGTTTGAAGGTTTACAATGTCTTTTTTAAAAGATCACACTGTGTTTCAGAGATGGGGGTGAAAGTTGATACTGTAAAGCAAATATATATCATTATAAAGCAACGATCACACATTTTCTTGCAAAGAAACAACCAAGTACTTTATGAATCTGAGAAGATACCCACCAGCAGATGAAGCTGAATCACACTGTTACTGAGGCACATGCAAAGTGATCACCATGGTGCCTCACACAACACATCTGCAGACCGGAGAACCTGCCGGTTCCTTCAGGAGGGATAGTCTTCAAAGCGACAGGAGTCTGGTGTGCTATCTCACATGTCACAGGGAGTAGCCAATGTCAAGACAATGTAGAGCAGATTAACTAGTGGTGTTTCTGCTTCTGATGTTCATCCTTCTTAACTGGACACATTAGGTACCTTCTGGTATATCAGATGGGCTTCCCTGGTGGCTCAGACTTAGGTAAAGCATCTGCCTGCAGGGTAGGAAACCTGGGTTTGATCCCTGGGTCAGGAAGATCCCCTGGAGAAGGCAGTGGCTACCCACTCCAGCATTCTCGGGGGTTCCCTGGAGGCTCAGACTGTAAAGAATCTGTCTGCAAGGTGGGAAACTCGGGTTTGATCACTGGGTTGGGAAGATCCCCTGGAGAATGGCATGGCAACTCACTCCAGTATTCGGGCTGGGGAATTCCGTGGGCAGAAGAGCCTGGCGGGCCACAGTCACGGGGTCACAAAGAGTCGGACACGGCCAAGTGACCATAATGGTGCAGCTCAGATCAGGTGGAATACGGCATGCCAGAGGTTTCTCATCTTTTGGGGGACACAGGCCCTTTCAAAAGTCAGATGATAGCCATGGACTCACCCCCTAGCAAAATGTACTTATTCTCATTACCTCATCATTTTTACACAATTCCAAGGGGTCCGGGGGCTTCTTGAAGCATTCTGGGTCCCAGGTAAAGAAATCCAAACATGAAAGCTGATGACTCCCCTCCACATCCCTCTCTGCAGTGCTCCAGCCTTCCCGTCCACCACCCAGACATCCCTACTTGCAGCCTCAGAGGCATCGCAAACCTAATGGGTCCCCAAAGAGAGGCACATCTCCCCCAACTCCAGCCACAGCTCTCCCCGCTCTGACACTATCCTGACCCACCAATGGCACCAACAAGCACAGCCACTCAGGCCAGGAAGCAGCCTGGGCCTCTCCAGCCCCCTACCCCCTCTTCATTCAGGTACCGGAAATGGATGGATGGATTCTCATGTTTGCATATTTCTCAAACCACCCTCTTCTCTCCTCAAAGCTGCCACCACCTTCTCCCGAATGACCACTATGTGGAATCCAACCTCGGCCCCTGGGCACCCACTCCCCACGCTGCAACCACAGTGGTCTTTCTATAAAGAAACCCTGGCCATGACACCCCCTCTACGTTAAGCCCTTTGTGTTATTCCACTGCTTTCATCTCATTACGAGGCTTGCCTACAAGCCCTTCCTAAGCCACCCCTCCCTGCCACTCCAGCCTGTTTCTCTCTGTCCCCTTTCAAGGCCTGTGCACTGGCCACTCTGAACTGCTTTCTGTTCCTCTCCTGAGCCACAGCCCTCATCCCATCCACTCTCTGTACCAGCCCACGTCGTCCACAGGGACCACATCTTAGATATTGGCCTCTCTGTCCCAGGACTCACCAGGGTGCCTGTAATCCAGTAGTATTTAATAAATACATGCTGAAGTAATCCTAGGGCACATGGTCCCACAAAACACAAACTCAGTAATAAATGCTCTGGTGAGGCAGAAAAAGAGAGATGGTTCTGGTCCCAGCCCTGGGGCCTCAAGCAGGTCACAGCACTTCTTCAGGCCTCAGTGTGCACATCCAGGAAGTGGGAATGAAAACAACAACTTCAGAGGATGGCTGTGAAGCTTAAAGATTTTTAATACAAGTTGGCAGTTGCTGCAAAAGCAGTCTTGTCCTCTAAAGGGCCACCAGAGGCCATATAAGGCTGTTTTGCTGCCTGCTCAGTTGCTTCAGTCGTGTCCGACTCCTGGTGACCCCATGGAATGTAGCCCACCAGGCTCCTCTGTCCATGGGATTCTCCAGGCAAGAACAGTCGAGTGGGTTGCCATGCCCTCCTCCAGAGGATCTTCTCCACCCAGGGATAGAAACGGAATCTCTTGCATCTCCTGCTTTGGAAGTGGATTCTTTACTTGCCAAGCCACCGGGGAAGCCCAAGGGCTATTTTAGGTGACCATAAAGACTGAGGGTCAGCGTTTAATGACCAAGGTAAGCTGGCAATCCTACATGCACGGGACAGTCCCCCACAACAGTACTGCCCTATTTCTCGGGATTTCCAAATGTGCCACCAGACACTCGTGTGTGTAGCTTATAATATATTTTTGGCCATGCCACACAGCATGTGGGAACTCAGTCCCTCATCTAGGGGTCAAACCTGCGCCCTGCTGCATTGGAAACTCGGAGTCTTAACCACTGGCCTGCCAAAGAAGTCCTGCTTATAATTATGAAGCCTAGAATTTAACTCTGTTTTATATATAACCTCAAAGTATTTTCACCTCATTTTAATAGAAACTGAATATTCCAGAAATGCAGTTTACCATATGAATGGAAAGTGGACTGTGCTCTCTCTGATTTGGTGCTTTACTAAGTGTTATCCATCACTTGAGAAAATCATGTCACTACTGGCAATGCCACTGGTGGAACCCAAGTGGCCAGTGCCACCTCTTCCTATCAGTCCACGCTTGTGGTTGTGGCATTCACGGTGATTCTATCATAATGTACTGCTCAGCTCCTATTTCAAGATGTAAACTGCAGAGAAAAAGAACCGACAACATTCAGTGGAACCTCGGCTCTCCCTTCTTATAGTCGAATGAAATCACACTGGGGTGGTGCCCACCCCTGTTGAGTCTGGCGTGTTTGTACCTGAGTGTTTACATGTCGAAACACATGTTGTTTTAGTAGATGTTGCTTCCTTTCTGCTCATCCTTTAAAATATAAAGGCAGTATTCTATAGATTTTCTTGGACTTAACCTGGGCTGGTAGATTATTGATGACCTGGGTTTCTGTAAGGAGGCATTAAAACAAACCTCATCATCAGCAGGGGTGCTGGGTCTATCTACAGGGCTCATGAAGGCCACGGTGCCAGGGCGGGCATGGAGTCAGCACTGGCTTCCTGGTTTTGATATGACAACCACCAGAGTACTGGGCCAGCCAGACTGTGACACAGCGTGGCTGTGATTTAGGACCACGGTCATGTCTGGCTTCTGCAGAGTGAGTTACCATCTGCTGCTATGTTCTGACTAGATTTGGGGGGGGGGTCTTGTTTATTATCCATTGGGGGAGAGTTGCTGTCAATCAGGAGGGAAGAGAGATGCTGCCCAGCATAGACAGCAATGTAAGGGCCTATCGGTGACCCCTCTACTCTCCGATACACCCCTGCTCAAGAACTCTCAAGGACCTCCCCAGTTGCTCAGCAGTAAAGAATGTGCCTGCAACGCAGGAGATGTGGGAAACATGGGTTCGATTCCTGGGCCGGGAAGATCCCCCAGAGGAGGGAAATGGCTACCCCCTCCAGTATTCTTGCCTAGAGAATATGGGACAGAATCCCAGGGGCAGAGGAGCCTGGGGGGCTACACAGTCCATAGGGCCTCAAGAGTCAGCCACGACCGGGTGACTGAGCACACACAAGCATGCACAAGACTCTCAGTGGCTCCCCACTGCCCACAGGACCTCGTCTAGCCCAACCCTGGAGCCTGGCCCAGCCTATCACCTCCCAGCCTCCACGGCCACCCCTGATGCCCCTTCTCTGTACCCCGGGAAGGCACAGTCCTGTCTTTCAACGTGCCACTCACACCTCCTCCCAGGAGGCCCTTCCAAAATGCTGTGGTCCACAGCAACTTCCTTATTGAAACTCCATCCCAGCAGTGACTGGGCCATCATCTATCCAGTGGTCCCCAACTTTTAAGGCACCAGGGATTGGTTTCATGGAAGACAGTTTTCCCATGGATCAGGGTGGGGATAGAGGCTGGTTTCAGGATGATTCAAGCATATTACATTTATTGAGCACTTTACTTCTAATTTTGGCGCTGATCTGACAGGAGGTACCATTCAGTGGCCTAGAGGTTGGGGGCCCTGTGATCTATACTACAAAATCCTGTTATTATCTTTAAGTGAATGAATCCAGTCTTACTGCCCCACTAGACTGAAAATTCTTTGAAGTTGGAGCATGGGCTTATAGAAATTACAGCCATAAAATAAAAGCAATTGCAATTCGTGTGTTTACTGTGTGGCAAGCAGGTAACTTACAGGCATCACCTCATTCAAGGTCTAAGCAACCCAATGAGATGTGTGCACTGACGACCCTGCGGTGAAGGCCGAGGAAGCAGCTCCAGGGCAAAGAAAGGCGCACACCCGAGGTCAGGCTGGAGGCAGGGCTGTGATGCAAACTCTGTCCACCTGGCTGTGCTCTCCCCCACCCCCGCCCCACCTGCCCGCCCCCCACCAACAGTGCTGGGCGAGTGGTGCAGGCTGGGTGGAGGCTCACTTACTGAAGGATCTGCATTCACCGCTGGGAAGAACACTGGCTGAGGAGCCACCTAAGCGTGCGTGCTTTATCGCTCAGTTGTGTCTGACTCTCTGCGACCCTCTGTAGACCTGGGCTCAAACCTTGTCTCCGATCGCTTCTGGCCTTTCGGCTAAGATCAAGCGTAGGATCCTATCTGGTCTCCACTAGTCACGTGAGCTCTCTGAGCACATCACTTAGCCCTCCAGGACTTCACTTTTAAAGTGGACTTGCTGATACTCCCCTGTCCATCTGCTGGGGGGTTAAATTAGACAATGAACAGAAGCACTGAGCCCAAAGTCAGGCACATGGTTGGCACTCTGTAAAGTCAAAGTCATTTGCTTAGCTGGGGGAAGGATCCACATTTGGAACCTGGGCCGTGTGATTCTTCAGCCTCAGTGGCCCCCTGCCCATCTCCCTGCCCCTGCCCACCTGCAGCTGCCCTTCATCTGTGCCTTGTCCCCTCAGAGGGTCTTGCACCTACGGCTGCAGCCGGACCGTGCACATCCCCATTCACCCTGCTCCATTTTCCACCCCTCTCCCCCAGGACACGTTTTCCTTTTGCTGTGTCTTTACCTGCAGGGGAGGTCAGGAGAGAAAGCTTGGTTGTGTGACTGCCAGGAAAGGCTTCAGAACTTTTACCTCAATCAAACAGGGCCTACCATGTGACAAGCAAACACACATTTGTTTGCTGACTGAATCAACAAGCGACGGTTACCAGTATCTACCATGTGGGTTACCCTGGACCCAGAAAAATGCACAAGGGCCCTGGTCATGCAGGGCTTTCCAGTGGCTCAGGGGTAATGAATCTGCCTGCCAGTGCGGGGAAAGCAAGTTGAATCCCTGGGTTGGGAAGATCCCCTGGAGAAGGGAATGGCAAGCCATTCTGATATTCTTGCCTGGGAAATCCCACAGACTGTAGCTGTCCATGGGGCTGCAAAGAGTCGGACACAACTGAGCAACTAAACAGCCCACCGTGCAATGGATGCTCCGCCAACATATACAAGGAGGAAAGAGGAGGGAAAGAAGAAAACAGGGAGGGGGAGTACGCTAGCTTTTTGGCCTTTGTACCTGGGCCCTTTGACCTAGAATCTCCTTTCTCCTCTGCCTTTGGGTAATTAATAACCATCTGCACCTCCCCAGCCAGCTTGGATCCCACTGCCTCCTGGGGCCACATTCATCTCCAGCACAGGGACATTTTGTAACTGTCTGTTTACTTCTCTGCCTACACACCCAGCCTCTAAACTTGTTTAGAGTTGATATCTGTGGTCCTGGGCACAGGACATGGTACAGAGGAATGTTTCATAAATATTTGCCCTATGGGGTAAGAAATGTCTCTGGACCCACAAGCCCAGCAGTCACGAGACAATGAGAGGCTAACACAGGACGGCTGGAAGCTGCTGTGGGCGAGAGCCATCAGTGAAGGGAAGAGGAGGCTGAGGAGGATGGGGGTGCGGGGCCCCAGAAGGCTTCCTGGAGGAGGAGAAAGCAGGGTGGTAGGGAAGGAAGAGCTTGTTGTTCAGTTGCTCAGTCGTATGCAATTCTTTGTGACCCCATGGACTACAACACACCAGGTTTCCCTGTCCTTCCCAGAGTCTGCTCAAACTCATGTCCATTGAGTCAGTGATGCCATCCAACCATCTCATTCTCTGTCACCTCCTTCTCCTCCTGACTTTAATCTTTCCCAGCATCAGGATCTTTTCCAATGAGTTGCCTCTTCACACCACGTGGCCAAAGTATTGGAGCTTCATCATTAGCATCAATCCTTCCAATGAATATTCAGGACTAATTTCCATTAGGATTGACTGGTTGGATCTCCTTGCAGTCCAAGGGACTCTCAAGAGTCTTAACTGGAAAACACCAATTCTTCAGTGCTCAGCCTTCTTTATGGTCCAACTTTCACATCTATACATGACTCCTGGAAAAGCCACAGCTTTGACTATATGGACTCTGATTGGCAAAGTGATTTCTCTGGTTTTTTAATATGCTGTCTAGGTTTGCCATAGCTTTCCTTCCAAGGAGCAAGTGTCTTTTAATTTCATGGCTGCAGTCACCATCAGCAATGATTCTGCAGCCCAAGAAAATAAAGTCTGACACTACGTCTACTCTTTCCCAACCTATTTGCCATGAAGTGATGAGACTGAATGCCATGATCTTACTTTTCTGAAGGTGCCTTATAGATACCATCAAAGTCCAAAATCAGTTGACTTTAAGTAAGAGAGATTGTTCTACACGACCTGGGTAGGCTGATGCAATTGAAGGAAAGGCCTTAATAGCAGAACTGAGGTTTCTCTAATGAGAAGGTTCGCCTGTGGTCACTGCCAGGGTCTCCTACAGAGAGCTGCAGCCTGCCCTCTGCACGCCAGCCTTGCCCGGCCCACCCTCACACCAACGCTTCATACGGAATCTGCTGGTTCTGCTGCTCTGGCTGAATGCACTACCGACAGAGGTGGCCACAGGAGTGCAGAGCAGGGGGAGCGGCAGGCCCCCTGGAGGGAGACAAGTACCCTGGAGTGACTGCTGCCGCCACAACAGGCCAGCCTGCGCTCTGCACAGGCTCACGCCTTCCCTCCCTGCTCCCCTAGTGCCTCTTTGGGTCTTTGCCCGTCACCTTTCCCACCACACCTGTCAGAGCCAGCCCACATGTCACCTGCCCAGAGCCTCCTGGGCACGCTGATCCCATGTCCTGCACCTCCAAGGCAGGCTGTGGTTCAAAGGTTCTAGTGACACCAACACAGTACCCGCCACCTGTCACTGCACCTGTTATACCTTGAAAGAAAGGGAAACTGAGGCTGAGAGAAATGGAGTGACGGGAACAGCCAGTGAGGCTGGTGATGGCCTGCTCTGACCCACGCTGCTGGCACGTGGTGGGGCAGGACTCCTGACTCCAAACGTGGGCTCATTCCATTTTTCATTACCAGCTCTGTCTTTGGCTGCTTTGCCCAATTCTTGAAGGCAGGGTACATGGCGAGTAAGTTTTTATTTTTATTTATTTATCTCTTTGTTTATTATTATTATTTTTTTGGCTATGCCAAGTGGCATGCGGGATCTTAGGTCCCCAAGCAGGGATCAAACCTGTGTCCCCAGCACTGGAAGCATGGAGTCTTAGCCACTGGACCACCGGGGAAGTCCCAGCTAGCAATATTTTTAAACTTCCCCTGCAGTGCTCAGCCTGGCACTAAGAGTGAAGTGGCACACCACAAACACCTCTGCCTGTTTCTGGTTGAGTCTGTGGCATCATGCCTGATCTCAAGTGGAACTCAAAGCCATCTGGACTCCTTGCCTCTGCCACTCAGGAGGGCAGCTCATTTCCCAGTGACTCGGGTGTGTATGGATGGGCTCTGGTGGGGCTGGGCTCCTTGGGGTGCTCTGGAAGGGTTAACAGCACCCAGTCCCCCCGGGCCCCCCTCTGTGTGCTGAGGGCTTTCTCAGGAGGCAGCCATCCTGTAGGACCCCTCCCACCAGCAACCACTTGGACTTTGGGGGGGCCTTTGTGCTTCAATAAAGACAGTATTAACCAGTCGCAAAGCTTCCCTCCTTTCCAACCCTCCTCGCTGCCAGGGTTCCCGCTAAAGGTGAAGCGCTGTCATTCAAGGCCAAAGAAAGGGCTGAATCAAGACGCTAAACTCTTTTGACTTCATGTGACAATCGACGGCTCTCCCCAGACCAGCGGTGTGAGAGCTCCCAACGCCGCACAAAGAACCCTCGGCAGCGGCTCGGGTGTCCTCGGGCCCTGGGGCTGGAGGGCAGGAGATCTCCTCGTGGGGCTCTCTGCATGCATCTCATGAACGCTCTAGTTTCCTCTCTGAATGCAGACAGCAGCGAGTGCTGGGAGAGCCCCACCACCACCGCCGTCCCCACTTGTTTCGGGCTGCAACAAAGGCCACTTGAGGGCCCAGAGACAGCGCTGCCCAGTTCCTTTCCTGGGCCTGTTTTCTTCCCTTTCACACATCTTTCCCTTTCACTCCCCCTGCCCCCTTTGCTGCTGCTTTACGCCTCATTGAATCCATCAGCCACTTTACAGGGTGCTCCTGAAGAATAAATTTTCTGTGTGGGGCTCCTGATGGCTCCCCTGCTGGCAGCTCCGGCCTGCCTTGGTGGCAGTGGGGTGGAGGGGGCGGGGAAAGGCACACACTCGAGGAGGAGCTATTGATACCCGGCCCCCCGAGCCTGCATCTCCGTCTGGCAGGTCAGGGGTAAGCTGGCTGGAGCAGGCACCCTCACCTGCCAAGGGGCCCTACCCTGCTCCTCCCGGATCCTGGAGGCATCCATTCCCCCAGGATCTTAGCACAAGCAGCTTAAGCCCTGTGAGCCTCTGTCTTCTCATCTGCAAAATGGGGATAACAACTGTACCATTCTCATCTGTGTGTGTGTTGCTCACTCAGTCGTGTCTGACTCTGCGACTCCATGGACTGTAGCCCTCCAGGCTCCTCTGTCCACGGAATTCTCCAGGCAAGAATACTGGAGTGGGTTGCCATTTCCCTCTCTAGGGACCAAACCCAGGTCTCCCACACTGCAGGCAGATTCTTTACCATCTGAGTCACCAGGGAATGCTCAGTGGGTTAATGTAGCAAGGGCCTTGACCAAGGCCCAGATCAAAGTGCCACTTCAGCATCTTCTTTACCATTAGCATCACGCAGAGGAGGCAGGCTGTCTAAGAGTCGTTGTGCAGGGCTTCCCTGGTGGGCCAGTGGCTGAGTCCACCTTGCAACGCAGAGGATAAGGGTTTGATTCCTGGTCTGGGAAGATCCCACATGCTGTGGAGCAACTAAGCCCCTGCACCACAACTACTGAGCCAACGCACTGCAACTACTGAGGCCCAGACACCCTAGATCCCATGCTCTGCAACAGGAATGTGTGCTGTTTAGTCGCTAAGTCATGTCTGACTTTGTAACCCCATGGGCTGTAGCCCACCAAGCTTCTGTGTGCAACAAGAGGAGGCACTGCAGTGAGAAGCTGGCATGGCACGATGAAACAGCAGAGCTGCTCACTGCAACTAGAGAAAGCCCACACACGGCAACCAAGGCCCACAGAGCCAAAAGTACATAAAGAAATGAAATTAAAAGGAAAAAAGAGTCTCTGTACAGGTGTAACAAACAGAAGCAGACTCACAGATACAGAAAACGAACTAGTGGTTACCAGCAGGAGGACAGGTGAAGGGAACTAAGAGGTACACACTACTAGGTATAAAATAACTAACTTACAAGGACGTAAGTACAGCAGAGGAAGTGGAGCCGATATGTCATAATAACTTCATCTGGAGTTTAATCTATATGTTATACACCCGAAACTAATATTGTAAGTCAACTACACTTTAATAAATGGAAAAAAAAAGAGTCCTTGTACCACCTCCAACTCCTCTACTTGTTGGTGAATGAAGGAAGGAAAAGAAAAAAAAGTCAATTCAAAGCTATTTGCAGCTGTTTCTGTGTGAGTGCGTCTGTCTCTGTGTGTGTTTTCTTTTTTCCTGCCTTGGTGTCCTGGAGCTCTGAAAAGGATAAAAACAGTGGCCTAAAGCAGTGAAAAGGCAGGATTCTTCTTAAAATCCCAGCTAATCCTGCAGCTTCCTTTAAAGTGGCAGCAGGAGGAGGGGAGAGGGATCCGAATTGTTTCTGCAGCACCCTCCCCTCCCAACCACTGCTCCTGGAGACCAGGAAACGAGGGGCAAAAATCCATAAATCATTCTCCAGAGGAGGACAGAAGGAGGAACACTCAGGGAGACAGAGCAGAGAACAGGAGCCAGCCTGGGGGGTGTGGGGGCAGCAGGAGAAGGCACCTGACTATCTGGTGGGCAGGGAGGGCTGCCTGCAGAGGGCAAAGAATCCAGGCAAGAGCTGGGCCAGTCACCCCATTCAAAAGTCAAAAAAGAGGGCTTCCCTGGTGGTCCAGTGGTTAAGAATCCACCTTGCAATGCAGAGGACAGCAGTCGATCGATCCCTGGTCCAGGAAGATCCCACAAGCTGTGGGACAACTAAGCCCATAAGCCACAACCACTGAGTCCGCGCGCAGCAACTACGGAAGCCCATGTGCTCTAGAGCCTGGGTTCCACAGCAAGAGAAGCCACCACAGTGAGAAGCCTGCGCCCTGCAACTGGAGAGCAGCCCACGCTCGCTGCAACCAGAGAAGGTCCGCCAGCAGCAACGAAGACCCAGCGCAGCCATAAGTAGATGCATTTTTAAAAATGGTCAAAAAAGAGAAAGTTCGCAAACTCTAGTGCACCATCAGGTCCTGAAGAGCAAGGACGCCACAGCAGGAGGTGTCTCTGATTGGACCACCTCTCTCCATGCACTGCACCTCCACCCTGGACACCCACTAACTGGGTTCCCTAACCTCTCCATTCCGCAACCCCCACCCCCCGCCACCCGTTCACAATGAGTATCCAGAGCCAGTTTTTAAGGATGAAAGTCAGATCATGTCGCCCTTGCTTAAAATCTTCCAGTGGTTCTCCACTGCCCTTAGAATAAAATCCCCCACTGCTCAGCACAGCTGAGAAAGTCTGCAAGGTCTGAGCCCTGCCCTATCACATGCCACCATCCACTCCATCTGGCCCCAGTTCTGTGTCACCTCTCCAATTCACCAGGTCCTTCCCCCACTTGAGAACTGCATCTGTGCTGCTCACCTGGACCTCCTTTCCCATCCTTGCCATCACAGATGGGGGCCCCACTCAGTAATGCTTTCCTTTACCCTCCTCACCCCAAGGAGACCTCCTGCCTTCATTCTTCCCGCTCCAGCCCCCATTCTCTACCCACAATATTCTTATAACTGCTCATTTTCATCTGACAATCAGCTTCACAGTCTTGACTCACTCATCCCTAAAAAGAGCCTCCCCCCCCCCCATCTCATACCTGGCACACAGTAGGTGAGCAATAAGGCACTTAGTGGATTAATAAAATAATCAGTGAGTAACACTCACTGCAAGTGAGCATTCAGATACAAAAACCCAGCACATTTGGGAGCTGGCAAGGCTGGAGTGAGATTTTTAAGGATCCTTCGGAAAAGCTCTCCATCCCAAATCATCACTGTAACTTTTCAGTATCTCAAATGGTCCGTGCTTTGGGTGACAACAATTTTGATGTTAGTTTCTTTTTGTGTGGCAAACAGGTTTCATGAATTAGTTTAACAGATTAGAGATCCAAGAACTTTTTCTGTGAAGGGCCAGATAGTGCATATTTTAGGCTTTGTGGGTCCACATACTCTGCAGCAATCACTCAACTCTGTCATTGTACCAGCACAAAAGAAGCTGACAGCAACGCAGAAAGATGGATGCGGCTGTGCTCCAGCAAAACCTTATTTACAAAGTGGGTCATGGGTCAGATTTTCTGTGAAAGACCAATGCTGACTGATCCGTGGGTCAGGCTAAGGCCTAGCAAAGCCACAAGAGAAGGACACACAGTAAAGATGAGTCTTTACAATCCTCGGCAAGCGTGCAGAGCAGGCACTAGGATCACCCTGCTCTAATGTTTCCGTGCTGTAGTACAACAGCACAGAAGAAAGACAAGAACACCTGGAATCTATTTTAAATTATTGTTTTGTAGAGCATAAGGGATTTCAGTTGTGTCATTTTGCATGTCAGCAACAGGCTTCCCTGATAGCTCAGTTGGTAAAGAATCCTCCTGCAATGCGAGAGACCTGGGTTCAATCCCTGGGTGGGATGATTCCCTGGAGAAGGGAAAGGCTACCCACTCCAGTACTCTGGCTTGGAGAATTCCTCGGACTGTATAGTCTGTGGGGTTGCAAAGAGTCGGACAAGACTGAGTGATTTTCACTTTCAATATGTTTGTGCAAATGGGAAATTCTAAGAGCAATTTTCTCTCTGGAGGACCTGGGGAGCTATTGTTAAATGTCTGGGTGAGTGGATGGATGGACAACAAAAATGGAGAAGACAGGGTGTTTTCTAAGGTGATTATAAGGTAGACTTGGTTAATACTTAGACGAGATGTTAGAGGAGAAGTTGTCCAAATGAGTTAGTGGTTTCAGGCCTATGAGACCACAGAAAGGACCTGGTGGCAGGGATGGGCAAGATGAATCTAGTGACAAAAAATGAGTAAAAAGCAAAGACTTTTCAACAAACAGACATTCATATGAACAGACATGAATTGAGACACATACCCTACACCTTTTACAAAAATTTACTCAAAATGGGTCATAGATCTAAATGCAAAATGCACAACTATAAAAAGTCATCTAGGGAAAACCTAGACTTTGCATATGGCAAAGACTTTTAGATAAAATATAATACCAAAAGCACAATCTGGGAAGGAACTAGCTGATAGGTTGGACTCCATTAAATTAAAATTTTCTGTTATGCAAAAGACAATGTCAAAAGTATATGAAAGCAAGCTACAGACAAGGAGAAAATATTTGCAAAAGACACATCTGATAAACTACTGTTATCCAAAACACACAAAGAGCTCTTAAAGCTCAACAATAAGAAAACAAACCATCAATTACGAGATGGGTCAAAAGCCTCAATGGACACCTCACCAAAGAGATACACAGATAGTAAATACACATATGGAAAGATGCTCCACATCACCTGTGATCAGGGACATGCAAGTTTCTATAATCAGGAAATACCACTACATATCTATTATTGTTGTTTAGTTGCTGAGTCGTGTCCGACTCTTTGCGACCCCATGGACTGTAGCCTGCCAGGCTCCTCTGTCCATGGGATTTCCCAGGCAAGGATACTGGAGTGGGTTGCCTTTTCCTTTTCCAGGCAATCTTCCTGAACCAGGAATCAAACCCGAGTGTCTTGCTTGAAAGGTGGATTCTTTACCACAGTGCCACCAGGGAGGCCCCACATACCAGTCAGGATGTAGGGCAGCTAAAATCCAAAGCACTGATGATACCAAATGCTGGCAAGGATGCAGAGCAACAGGGACTCTCTTACACTGAAGGTGGGAGCATAAGACGGTACAGCCGCTGTGGAGACAGCCCAGTAGCTTTATACAAAACTAAACACACCCTTACCATAAGAGCCAGCAGTCAAGCTCCTTGGTATTTATCCAAAGAGTTGAAAACTGAAGCCCATGCAAATGCTTATACACGAATGTTCATAGCAGCTTTATTCCTAGTTGTCAAACTTGGAAGTACCCAAGACGTCCATCCTCAAGTGAATGTGGTACCCATTTAGACAACGGGATATTATTAGTCAGTGATACAAAGACATGAGCTATCAAGACACAAAAAGACATGGAGGAAACTTAAATGCATCTTGCTAAGTGAAAGAAGTCAATCTTAAAAAAAGGTACAAAGAGTATCATTCCAATGATATGGCATTCTAGAAAAGTCAGAAGTATGGAGACAGCAAAAAGATTGGGTTTTGGTGGTTGCCAGGGATGGGGAAAGTAGGGAGAGAAGAACAGAAAGTGCACAGATTTTTAGGGTGGTCAGTCAGTTCAGTCACTCAGTTGTGTCCAACTCTTTTTGACCCCATGAATCGCAGCACACCAGGCCTCCCTGTCCATCACCAACTCCCAGAGTTCACTCAGACTCAAGTCCATCGAGTTGGTGATGCCATCCAGCCATCTCATCCTCGGTCATCCCTTTCTCCTCCTGCCCAAAGTCCCTCCCAGCATCAGTCTTTTCACATGAGGTGGCCAAAGTACTGGAGTTTCAGCTTTAGCATCATTCCTTCCAAAGAAATCTCAGGGTTGATCTCCTTCAGAATGGACTGGTTGGATCTCCTTGCAGTCCAAGGGACTCTCAAGAGTCTTCTCCAACACCACAGTTCAAAAGCATTTAGGGTGGTGGGACTACTTTATATGAGACTTCAATATTGGATCCATGTCATTATACATTATGAAAGTGAAAGTGTTACTCGCTCAGTCATGTACAACTCTTTGCAATCCCATGGACTATATCCTGCTAGGCTCCTCTGTCCATGGAATTCTCCAGGCAAGAATACTGGAGTTGGTTGCTATTCCCTTCTCCAGGGGATCTTCCCCACCCAGGGATCAAGCCAGTCTCCTGCAATGCAGGCAGATTCCTTACTGTCTGACCCATGAGTGATTTAGGCATTAAGCATTATGTGTGTGCTTAGTTGCTCAGTCGTGTGCGACATTTCACAACCCCATGGACTGTAGCCTACCAGGATCACACATTTGCCCAAATTCAGAGACTGTACAACACCAAAAGTGAGCCCTAGTATAAATTATAGATTTTGGGAGAATATGATATGTCTACGTAGGCTCATCAGTTTTAACCAATGTACCACTCTGGTGGGGGTTGTTGATAATGGGGGAGGGAACACAGTGTTGGGGCAAGGAGTAGATGAGAAATCCCTGTACTTTCTGCTTCACTCTGCTGTGAACCTAAAACTGCTCTAAAAAGAGAAAATCTCCAAAAGCAAAACAAAAAAAAACAAGAACACAGGAAAATCACAAAGCTGTCTCCATGTCTTAGCCACTTGATTTCAATTATCCAGACTGAAAATGCTTATCATCCAGAAGATGACAATTTATTAACATCTTGGAAGTTTCTTCCTAAAGAAACCAAGTGTTTCAGAATCCTATATTTACTCATTTACAATTGAGAAATGTTCTTATTTATTTTGTTAATCCAGACTTCTGGGAATTTTTAATACCGTCTAGAGAGAGGGGATGAATAACTGTGTGGAACTGAAACTGGGGCAAGAAAATAAACGGCTTACTAAGCCCTTGCCACACGCTCAGAAATCAGATCTACATGTTGTCTTTGAAGCTGGACAGAGCCCCCAGCTGGAGGTATCAGAACAGATGAGGACCAGTTTTAGGGAAAGCAGAGAGACCCAGAACTGAATTCTAGCTCTGCTCCTTCCAAGCGGGATGGCCTCAGGCAAATATCATGACCTCTCTGGGCCTCCACCTCCTTACTTGTATAGTAGGGTTTGGACTCAAACCCTCCCAGCCCAGACAAGCTGTATTCTAATATTCCAGAGCTGGGTCTCTGCCATTAGAACCCCCCTGCTCACAGGACCTGATTCGTTAGTTCTACTGCTTCATGTGAGCACTACTACACAGAACCATAATTGCTCATCTGTCGGTGTCAGCTGCACCCAGTGTGGAGCACACACTCTGCGGGGGCAAGACTGTCCCCTGTCCTCCCAGGTGCATCCTGGCACCTCACAGGGAGCCCCCACACAGGCGGGATTCACCCTTTCCACAAAAGTCTGCTAAGCAGCAGTCATGTACCACTTGCTCTGCACTGAAGCTGGAACCCAGGGACTATCTCTCCAGCCAGAGCAGCCTTTTCTGAGTGTCCAGGTTGCTCACTCAGACCCTGGGAGACCCTGAATGTGGGTCTGTGATGTCAGAAGGATGGAAAGTGCTGAGGAAGGTACAGGAGAAGATGGAGCTGAAGGTCACATGCAGCGATTATCCTTCGTGGGGTGGGGGACACCAATGCCAACACAGCCTCAGGGCCCACATACTGCCCCGCAGACCAATGGAGAGCACGGTCACACCTCCACCTGCGGCCTTGCCACAGCCTCATCTGAGATCTACTTATTTGTGAAGTGAAAAGACAAAGTGTTAGTCTGTCAGCTGTGTCTGACTCTTTGTGACCCCATGGACTGTAGCCCACCAGGCTCCTCTGTGCATGGGGTTCTCCAGGGAAGAATACTGGAGTGGGATGCCATGCCCTCCTCCAGGGGATCTTCCCGACCCAGGGATTGAGCCTGGGTCTCCTGCACTGCAGGCAGATTCTTTACCGTCTGAGCCACCAGGGAAGCCCTGATCCCAAATCCACACTTAAGAAACACCTACCAAGAGGCAGAGCCTACAGTGTCTGCTTCCACTCCTGAGCAAGGGCTGTGGTCTCAGCTGAGTTACAGTTGGGGTTACAGTTTTTGCCTTGGAGATGGGATGGAGCCAGGAACTTTTCCTCAACTTGATGAAATTTCAGAAATTTTTCCTGAGGCCTAGGTATGGATAGCGGGTTGAAACTTGGGGTGAAGAGGAAAGGCCAGCTCAGGCATGGCCTGGACAACAGCAGGAAGATGGAGTCCCTCTCGCTTCCTTGAACTGAACCCTGAGGGTGACTCTGGCCAGAGTCCTGCAGGCAGGTGGCAGAGGCGACCTCTGCCCACTCACTAAGACTCAGATGACTTACGTTTATTTTTAACTGCTTTTACATAAAACCTGAAAAGCCTTTGGACGCTGGGCTCTCATCCAAGGTGGGGTGAATAAACAGTAAAAAAATAAATAAAAGCATCAGACCCTAGAGCCCACATGCTGATCTGGGGCCTCCTAGTCTCCTCGAACTGTCAGACGTGACCTCCAGACCCTTGTCATTGATAAGCAGCCAGGGGAGTCCTTCATGCTGGGAAGGAAAGACTAAGGGCAGGAGGAGAAGTGGGTGGCAGAGGATGAGATGGTTGGATGGCATCACCAACCTGATGGACATGAGTTTGAGCAAGCTCTGGGAGATGGTGATGGACAAGGAAGCCTGGTGTGCTGCAGTCCATGGGGTCGCAAAGAGTCGGACACAACTAATACCGTCTAGAGAGAGGGGATGAATAACTGTGTGGAACTGAAACTGGGGCAAGAAAATAAACGGCTTACTAAGCCCTTGCCACACGCTCAGAAATCAGATCTACATGTTGTCTTTGAAGCTGGACATGAGCCCCCAGCTGGAGGTATCAGAACAGATGAGGACCAGTTTTAGGGAAAGCAGAGAGACCCAGAACTGAATTCTAGCTCTGCTCCTTCCAAGCGGGATGGCCTCAGGCAAATATCATGACCTCTCTGGGCCTCCACCTCCTTACTTGTATAGTAGGGTTTGGACTCAAACCCTCCCAGCCCAGACAAGCTGTATTCTAATATTCCAGAGCTGGGTCTCTGCCATTAGAACCCCCCTGCTCACAGGACCTGATTCGTTAGTTCTACTGCTTCATGTGAGCACTACTACACAGAACCATAATTGCTCATCTGTCGGTGTCAGCTGCACCCAGTGTGGAGCACACACTCTGCGGGGGCAAGACTGTCCCCTGTCCTCCCAGGTGCATCCTGGCACCTCACAGGGAGCCCCCACACAGGCGGGATTCACCCTTTCCACAAAAGTCTGCTAAGCAGCAGTCATGTACCACTTGCTCTGCACTGAAGCTGGAACCCAGGGACTATCTCTCCAGCCAGAGCAGCCTTTTCTGAGTGTCCAGGTTGCTCACTCAGACCCTGGGAGACCCTGAATGTGGGTCTGTGATGTCAGAAGGATGGAAAGTGCTGAGGAAGGTACAGGAGAAGATGGAGCTGAAGGTCACATGCAGCGATTATCCTTCGTGGGGTGGGGGACACCAATGCCAACACAGCCTCAGGGCCCACATACTGCCCCGCAGACCAATGGAGAGCACGGTCACACCTCCACCTGCGGCCTTGCCACAGCCTCATCTGAGATCTACTTATTTGTGAAGTGAAAAGACAAAGTGTTAGTCTGTCAGCTGTGTCTGACTCTTTGTGACCCCATGGACTGTAGCCCACCAGGCTCCTCTGTGCATGGGGTTCTCCAGGGAAGAATACTGGAGTGGGATGCCATGCCCTCCTCCAGGGGATCTTCCCGACCCAGGGATTGAGCCTGGGTCTCCTGCACTGCAGGCAGATTCTTTACCGTCTGAGCCACCAGGGAAGCCCTGATCCCAAATCCACACTTAAGAAACACCTACCAAGAGGCAGAGCCTACAGTGTCTGCTTCCACTCCTGAGCAAGGGCTGTGGTCTCAGCTGAGTTACAGTTGGGGTTACAGTTTTTGCCTTGGAGATGGGATGGAGCCAGGAACTTTTCCTCAACTTGATGAAATTTCAGAAATTTTTCCTGAGGCCTAGGTATGGATAGCGGGTTGAAACTTGGGGTGAAGAGGAAAGGCCAGCTCAGGCATGGCCTGGACAACAGCAGGAAGATGGAGTCCCTCTCGCTTCCTTGAACTGAACCCTGAGGGTGACTCTGGCCAGAGTCCTGCAGGCAGGTGGCAGAGGCGACCTCTGCCCACTCACTAAGACTCAGATGACTTACGTTTATTTTTAACTGCTTTTACATAAAACCTGAAAAGCCTTTGGACGCTGGGCTCTCATCCAAGGTGGGGTGAATAAACAGTAAAAAAATAAATAAAAGCATCAGACCCTAGAGCCCACATGCTGATCTGGGGCCTCCTAGTCTCCTCGAACTGTCAGACGTGACCTCCAGACCCTTGTCATTGATAAGCAGCCAGGGGAGTCCTTCATGCTGGGAAGGAAAGACTAAGGGCAGGAGGAGAAGTGGGTGGCAGAGGATGAGATGGTTGGATGGCATCACCAACCTGATGGACATGAGTTTGAGCAAGCTCTGGGAGATGGTGATGGACAAGGAAGCCTGGTGTGCTGCAGTCCATGGGGTCGCAAAGAGTCGGACACAACTAAGCAACTGAACAACAAGGCAGCTGGGCCAGCAGAGCAGGTCCTGACCTGATACTTACTCACCATGTGACTATGAACAAGTGCCTTTTGCTCTCTGAACCTCAGTTTCCTCATCCATAAAACATGGGTGTGGATGGACCAGAGAGTCTCCAAGGAGCCTTGTAGGTCCTGAAACCCACATCTCATCCTGGACCCTCACCCTGGTCTTGGGCATGGAACATGGAGAAGAGCCCATGAAGCTCAGTCTTAAGGAAAGGACTTAATTGCTCATGTCAACATTTCCCTTAACAGGACCATTTAGCTGCATCCAATAGTCATGGAGCACCTACTATGTGCTCTTAACAGCCTCTTCATAAGCCATCTGTAAGGAAACTGTCACTGTCCTCAGGTCACACGTGACAGGATTGATGGTGCACTCACCCAGAGCCTGGGCTATGCAGTCACCAAGGCGTGAGGTCAATCCCAGCCCCTCACCCTTCCCCACTTGAGTGCTCTTGAGTGTCCTTGTGGGGTTATATAACCCCACAAATTGTCAGTTTCCTCATCTGTACAATGGAGATAATGCCGGCCCCTGTGTCTCATGCAGTTGTTTCAAGCTCTGAATGGAATGGGCTTGTGAAGCACTCAGTAACCATCACCCTGCCTCCCCCTAAACCTCTTCCGTAGTCCTTCAGCATGGAGCCTGCTGGTCCTTCCTTGATACTGGGTCCCTGCCTTAGGATTCTCTGACACATGGGCTTGCTGGTCCCGCCAGTGGCAAGCGGTCCTGTCTTGGGACTGAACTTCCTCCCGCCATGGCCCACACCCAGGCCCGAGAGCCCAAGGCCACACATTCACGTGGACAGCCCACACATGTGCACACATCAAAGGCTCATCTGCACTGTCCTCCCCACAGCCTTGAACAACTGCCACCCAGCCAGGCCCCACTGGCCCCACGTGAACATCCGAAAAGCTGGTCATCGTAGTAGAAGCAACAAGAGCACCAAGCAGGACAGCCCTCCCCCCTGTTTCATACGGTTCACGAAGCACTGTCACACGTCACCTGCGGAGAGAGAGGCTGTGTTTTATTCATCTTAGATGTCCACTGAGTAAAGCCAGGTATCAACCAGATACTCGGAAACTATTTCTTGGATGAATACGTTTGACAACAAGATTTTTAAAAATCACCATCTGCTTCTCACACTTATGATCAGTTCTCCATTCTGCTAAGCGTTAAAATGTGCAGCTGTGCATTTCAGTCTTGCAACCACCCAGTGAGATGAGCTCACTTACCAATCCCTGTTTGGCCAAAGAGGAAGCAGGCTCAGAGAAGGTAAGTGATTCACCCCAGGTCTCAGTCAGTGAGAGACAGACCTGGGATGTGGACCCTGATTTTAGATCCTGGTTCTTACCCCCTGCAGTCTGTCTCCTCTTTTTTAGCCAAAAAAGGCAGTGGCTGGGGGCGGGGGGAAGGGAGTGGTGCATGGGAGCAGGATGCATGTAGATTGATAATTCAATGATTTTTATATTTTGGAAAAACAGAAAAAAAAATACTATTGTCTTTAAGACACAAACCAGAGAAAGCAAAGATCAGCAAAATCATCTCATCTGAAGGGACACGACAGTCTCTATTCCTACTTTCTGGTCCCTGAGGCACATTCATGATCACTTTCTAGTGCGTCCTCAGCCTCCTGATAGCTCATAACAGGAGGCTTATTGACGTCTCTTCTGTGTTCTTCTAAGTCCTCTCACTCAGGTCTGCCCACCTCCCACGTTTTAGCAGTTGGTTCTTCATCCCACCTACCACCTTGGGAGCTGAGGGAACCATCTTTTGCAAAAGGTCCCAGAGTCATTAAGTTCTTACTTCCTCAGAGGTTTTGTCTCCACGCATTGCCTCCGCCAATGACTTAAGAGTAAAGCTTACGAGCAACTGCCTACCAGAGGCCGGCAGCCAGGGACTGTGATACGGTCAGGGTGACACAGGAATTTAAAAAAAGCTCTATCTTCCTCTTTCCCACAAATGAGGAAGCCAGTGGTGGCTCAGATGGTAAAGAATCTGCCTGCAATATGGGAGACCTGGGTTTGATCTCTGGGTTGGGAAGATCCTCTGGAGAAGGGAATGACTACCTACTCCAGTATTCTTGCCTGGAGAACTCCATGGACAGAAGAGCCTGGTGGGCTATAACCTATGGGTTCACAGAGTCAGACATGACTGAGCAACTGACGCTGTTCATGGCACTGACACTCAGCCACAGGACTGTGGACTGTGGCCAACCGAGTACCCGCAGAAGCAGGTGGCCACTGCTCAGCTCAGCCCAAGGCTGCCAGGCAGGTACACAAGCCAGTGGTGCCCAGTCTTCCAACTTTCCAAGGGACCACGGAATCCTGCTGGTTTTTTTCATATATTTCAAATGAAATTACCTGGTTTCTACATCTTGGTAACGAATTCTCCTCCCCTTCTTTTTTTTTTTTTTTTTAAATAAAATACACGAGTGGGCTGGACTTGGCCACGAGCCATGTGAGCCTCCCTGGACAGACGGCTGCAGTCATCAGACACCCTCTGCTCCCCTCGCGTCTAAGCCTCCCTGGCAGCTGGTGAGGCCGTGCCTCAGGCTCTGGCCAGCGGGTTGGGAGTGGAAGAGCCACCGTGACTTTCAGGCCAGGGCAGCTCAGAGCTTGCTGTCTGCTCCCATCTTTCTTCTCCTATGCTCCCTGCTGGCTCAGCCATAAAGAAACCACCTGCAATGCAGGAGATGTGGGTTTGGTCCCTGGGTCAGGAAGATCCCCTGGAAAAGGGAACAGTAACCTACTCCAGTATTCTTGCTTCGGAAATCCTTTGGACAGAGGAACCTGGTGGGCTACATCCATGGAGTTGCAAAGGGTCAGATACGACTGATCAACCAGAAAACAAACAAACAACAGTGAGGCAACGGAGGCCACGTGGTACAGACAGCGCAGAGGATGGAGGCGGCTGACCTTCCCCTCACGGACCGCAGGCGGGTGAGATCCAGGTCCATCAGTGGAGACAGCCCGTGCCACCCACCCGAGCACATGCCGGAGCCCAGGTCCTCATCACAAAATCCCCCACGGTCGTAGTTTAGCACGCCCTGGTTTCTAAAGCACTTCAACTCTCCTTTCCATACATGACTCTCAACCCAGGAAGAAAACAGGACGAGGCTTGGCTATTTCACAGGTGAGCAAACCAAGGCATAGAAGGGGGAGGTGAACAACCCCGAGGCATATGGCGAACAGCTGGTGGACAGGCGATTTCAACTCTGGACTCCAGAGTGCTGCACAGGCTCCTCCTAGCTCCCAATCAGGAGCTGATGCCCTGGGCGCTCTCTGGTCACCTGTGAGCCTGTATGAGGACCACTCATCCCCTCCCCTCCTGCAGCAAGTTTAAGATCCATCTCTTACCTTTCCTGTGGACTTGGTCCCCTTCCAGATGCAGAAGTAACAGATGGTCCAGGCTGCCAGCAGACACAAAGCCAGCTCCCAGCGCAGTTCCCCAATGTGCTCGATCCCATCTGAGATGGCCAGGACCCGGCGCCTGCAGAACAGAGGGCCCAGAGTCATGGGGGCTGGAGATGGCCCACACGGACCCTACCATGGGCAGGGGCTAGAGCTGCAGAGGGGCAGGGGCAGGTCACTTAGCCATGTGCCCACCGTTCACCAAGTGTCTCCTCTGGGTCATACCAGGGCCGGGTGTGGGGGTCTCAGAAAGGAACGAGACCCAGCCCCCAGCCGTCCTGGATTCACCCTGTGGGGTGAAGGGGACCGGATGGGGGTTCGGAGATGGCGTATGGGACAGTATGGTAAGAACCATGTGGAGGACGTCCAGAAGAAGCACTGAACCTAACTTCAGGGATCCCGGGAGACAGCAGGACCGTCCATAAACACTCCAGGTCCCTCCCTGAGGGGTGAGGGATGATGACACATTCCTGCTACGCTCAGCTCTGGCCAGAGGACCTGCCATGACCAAAGGCACACACGGCCCTTCAGATGGCGGCATTCAGAGCCAAGCGGTGTGGTCTGCCCTGTTCCTGCACACAAGTGTTGCTGTCCTAACAGAGGCATGGTCCAAGCGGCCCTCTAGAAGCTCAAGTTCATGAGAGGATATGTGAGCCTTCCGGCCACCCTAGGTCAGAGCCACTGTATAAGCAAGAAAGAAACTGCTCAAAGACAGTGCTGGATGATGCTACTTGTACGAGGAATCTAAAAATACAGCAAACTAGTAAATAAAACCAAAGAGCAGCAGACTCACAGATACAGAGAACAAACTAGTGGTTACCAGTGGGGAGAAGGAAGGCGGGGCAAGGGGAAATACAGGGTAGGGGCTTCTTTAAAAAAAATTATTACAGGGTTATTATGGGCCTTCCTTGGTGGCTCAGATGGTAAAGCGTCTTCTTGCAATGCAGGAGACACAGGTTCAGTCCCTGGGTTGAGAAGATCCCTTGCAGAAGGAAATGGCTACTCACTCCAGGATTCTTACCTGGGAAACTCCATGAACAGAGGAGCTTGGCGGGATACACAGTCCCTGGGATTGCAAAAGAGTCAGATATGACTGAGCAACTAACACACACGGGAATATATAAAGTCATGTGTGGGAAACTTTTCAAAGTTGTAAAGCACTGTGGAATTTAAATAATCATTTTCATTCAAAAAAACCAGAACTTGATGTCTTCAAGTTAGTAAGATCTTCGTTACAGCAGCACAGCCTAGACTATCCTGACTGCCATGGGGATCAGAGAAAGCTTTGTGGAAGAAGTGATATTTGAGCTAGAATTTGAAGGATGATTCAGTTTAGCCAGAAGAGGGAGTGGGTAGAGAGAGTTTCAGGTCCAGGGACAAGCATGAGCAATGGCCAGAAAACAGAGCATGGGGTACTCGGGGGATGTGGGGGCCCAGAGAGCAGAAGGGAAAAGCAGGGCAGATACACAGAGGAAGCATCACCGGGAGCCCTGAACAGCGGGCCAAGGGGCAGGGGTGTCCAGGGGGCCCAGGCCACAGGATGTATCCACCCACAGCCTCACTTGGAACCCACCCGTCCTTCAGAGCTGACACAGGCCTGTCTCTCACAGCAGATCCTGGGGCTTGTGATCTCCAGAGTCAGACTTGCCACGCTCCATACTGTCCAGAACCGTGGCATCAACACTAGCCCCCTCCACACTTGCTCCACGAACCCCATTTCGGCTGCCAAGCCACCCCCACCAGACCATGCCAGTCGCCTGGGCGCTCTGGGAATGTCCTCTGAGAAAAGCAGCTCCCATCCCACCAAGCATGAAAGCCGCCCTCAGTGTCTATCTCCCTGGGAATCTACTCGGGGCCTGATTCTGCATTAATTACTCAGTGACAACAATTAGCCCTGGTCTGCAGGCTCCCTCTAGCCCCAAACCCTGCTGGAGAAATCAGGCAGGCCCCTAGACAAAACTGGGCTGCGTAGCATCAGGGATTTACTCTCAAGAAAGCCAGCTCTCACTAGACTGATAGCCAGAAAGGGGAACCTCGACTTAAAGACACATTTACTGAGCACACACTAGGTGCCAGGCACTACAGTACACGAGGATAAAGCAGCACGCATGGTGCCGCGCTCGCCCTGCACTAGGAGGAATTGGGCAAGAGGAAGCACAAGCTGTTTGAGAAAGAAAGGAGACAGCTGCTTCGTTATAAGGGTTACTTTATCTGTTTACCATGTCTTAGCAGTCTTTGGCTTTAGTTCATTTTAAAGTGAGGGGCTGTATTAAATGAAACTTCTATGAACATCTATTCTTATAACATCCTGGAGAAAGAAATGGCAGCCCACTCCAGTATTCTTGCCTGGAGAATCCCACGGACAGAGGAGAATGGCGGGCTACGGTCCACAAGGTGGCGAAGAGTCAGACACAACTGAGCGACTTTCACTACCACTGTCACTACTTGAAGAGGGAGCTGGGGTCCCCTGAGCAGTTACTGAAGGGATGCACTGTCTCCCCAGAACGAGCAATACACTGCTATGCCCACTCAACCCCAAAATTCTGCAGGAACTTGAGGGTGCTCACTGACTTCCTTGTCTCCAGACCAAGAGCCTCGTAGCCAAGGATGCATACTCCCATCTAACATATTGCATGTGATCTACCCACCCCTGGCCCCTGAAAGTTTCCAGAACATCCATCAGCCAGCGAATGGGAAAGGACAACCCGGAGCAGAAGAGAAAGTGGCTAAGGCAGAGGGTGATGTCTGGGGTACCAAGGACTCAGATCTAGCAGGGCTGCAAGCACACACATGCCCTCTGACTGATGTCGTGGTTTTTCTGAACGGAGCATCTGAAACTGAAAACAGTGCAGGGACCTGGGGACAAAGAAGGGGTTAGACCTGCCAGGAGTGAGCTGGCGCAGGCCCCTCGGCCACATTTTGGAGGCTGCACACTTTGGAGTCATGCAGCTGGCTTCAGCGCCCTCTCGCTTAATTGAACAATCTAGTTCCCAGAATGGGAAGCACATTACTAAAAGCTACGCAGGATGAATGGCTCTTTTGTTCCACCAGACACTATTTGAAAACATCCTCAAACTATTTTCTTTAGGTTTTACCAACGCTGACTCTAACTAGCAATGGACCTTGAGTTTCTAAAGAAAGGAGGCTTGGGGGGCCAGGTTCTCAGCCTGCAGGGCTGTGGGGTTGTTTTCAAACCCACAAGGACAGCCTTTGAGAGCCTGAGGGCTGGGACACTCAACTCCGGAGACTTGGAGAAGGCACAGCTCTTCCTGGGGAAAAAAAAAACTTTCTTAATGACCCTCCCCCATGAAGTGCTGGGACAGAAGAACGGTCTGAATAAAGAAGAGTCTGCTCCCAACACCCTGGCCAAAAAGGACCCAGGAACAGACCTCCCGACACCGTTCGGGGGGCAGGAGATGCTGAAGACTGCATGGGGCCCGTCGGAGGCATTCATTGACCTGGGTTATAC